>JASDQU010240650.1:126719-146527 GCA_032191745.1 Picea mariana | reverse complement strand
AGACACTATCAAGTGTGCGTAAGTACCCCATCTACGATAAATAAATGCACTCCATTGTATAATCATGTTGCCAATGGAAGAATTACATTCTTGGGAAGGAGACAATCATCCACATTGATCACAAACCTTTGTCGTTTATGTAGACACAAGGAAAAATATAGAACGACCACCATCAAAAGTGGTCCACATACTTGTAGAAATTCCATATCAACATAAAATATAATATAGGGAGCACCAATCGCATTGTTGACTTCCTCAATCAACCTCTAGTTGTGTCCCTAACCATGGTGCTCCACTCATGTGTACATGAGGCCTCTGGGTGGCTCCAACTCTACGATAGTGATCCTGACTTCGCTGCCACTTACCAGATGCTGAGAACAGGTGTGACTATCATTGACTTTCATCTTTAGGATGGATTTTTATTCCATCTGGTCCATCTATGTGTTCCTTCAAGAGATCATGCGAAGATGATTTGGGAAGCTCAATATAGTCGGATGGCAGGACACTTTGGCATGGAAAATACAGTGGTAGTGATACATAAACATTTTTATTGGTTGAAACTACAATATGATGTCAACACGTACATCAGGTCTTGCACTGCCTACGCCATTTCCAAACCATCCACTAAGAAGCAAGGACTGTACACCCCTCTTCCTACTCTTGAAAGGCTATGGGAATCCATATCAATGGACTACATGTCTGGCCTTCCTTCAACCAGGCAGGTTAATGACTGTGTCTTTGTGGTTGTTGATCATTTTTCTAATATGGCCATTCTAACAGCTTGTAAGAAGAGTATTACAGTGAAGGCCACTTCCAATCTCTTCTTCGAACGAGTGTGGTTACATTTTGGGATACCACACACCATTGTATCATATCGAGATAGCAGGTTCCTAAGCACATTCTAGTCAAACCTCTAGTCACTATTGGACACCAAGATCACCAAATCCACAGCCTTCCACCCCCAAACTGATGTTCAAACAAAGGTCATCAATAGGATGATCGTGCATATCTTTCACATGTCCAACTCCAAACATCCATGCACATGGGATGAGAGTATCCCCTATGTTCAACACATATACAATAGATCCCTCAATATATCGACCAACCATATCCCCTTTCAAATGGGGTTGGGATTTCAACCAATGGGTCCCATTGATGTCACACTTCCTCTTGTTTCCACACCAGTAGAATCTTCCCATGTTCAATTTGAGGCTAATAAATCCACTAAGTTTATTGAACGGATTCAACACATCCACCAATAGGTTCATGATATTTTACATAAATCCAATGCTAAGTACAAGCAGTGCCATGATCAACATTGGGTGCCACACAAGTTTCAGGTTGGAGACAAGGTCTGGTTGCATTTGTAGAAAGAGCGCTTTACAGGACCCCATCATAAGATTTTTCCACTTCTCTATGGACCTTACATCATCACCAAGGATGTGGGTGAAAATTCCTTTGAGTTGAGTATTCCTCCCTTCCTTGGCTTGCACCTAGTGTTCAATGTGGACCTCCTTCGACCAAACTTTCCACCATTATTGGACACATCATAGATAGCAGAGAAGTTGACACTGAAAGAGCTCAACCTTGACTGCATGGAACATGAATCCATTGATAATATTGTGGACACTCAGGTTAAGGGAAATCACCAACCGAGGATCTAGCTTTATCAAGTTTTCAAAGCAGGGAAGCTCTTGCACCAAGGCAAGTGGCTCACCCAGGGCCAAGTTCAAAAGTAGTTTCCCCATCTGATGGGGGGACTCAACACAATGGATACCATTTATTCCTAAGGGGAAGGACTGATCCAAGTGGATATTGATGACCACCCACCTATTACACTGGCTCAAAGAACATTTTTCCATTTTGGCAATTATTTTACAATTTTTTGGGTCCCAAACTTTTGGGGCCATTTTGAGGCCCTAAACACCGATTTTTTGGACTTTTTAGGGGCCAAGGGTTGAGAACAACATGCCCTAAACCCCTAAAAAAATTGTAATTCTCGATTATACCTTTCCAATGAGGTATCAAATGCCCCAAACAGAGATCATATGCAAAATTTATGCCCTCAGGAAATTGATGTATCAACTACCCCCATTAGGGCCCACAAACCTTTTGGTGTTTCATCTTCTAGGGTTAGGGTTTTGAATGTTTAAGGTTTTATCATTTATGATTTATGTTAAAAATACCTTTAGAGACTCATTGTAATCAACTTCTTGCAAATGTGTGTAGCCGCCACAACTCTTCTCAGATATAAGCTACCACCATTCGAGCAAGCTTGTTTCATTCTGCATTTTTACAGTTTCAACATTTTCCATTTATTAATAGAATTCAAGTTTCAATGTATCTTCGTGTTATATATATATGTATGTATGTATGTATGTATGTATGTATGTATGTATGTATTTCATTCCATTCCATTAAAAAATCCAAATCATGGGGTGTTTCTAGTTTAATAGATATTGTAACCAAGTTCTTATGATCTACAAAGACTCAAGCTTCTACAAGAGAGTTAGTTGAACATTCATCGCAACAATTTGAATTGTCCATATCAACATCTAAACTTGTAGTCTGAAATTCTGGAGCATTTGAAAGGGATACTTTTCCATCCTATATCTTCATATCTTAAATTATTGCATTGTGTTGTTTTATCACACAAACACTTCTCTTAGTGAAAAAATCTTACAAAAATAGTGTTTGTAGAAAGGAAGTCTTGAGATATGGAAATACAAATGACATTATATATTATAATTGAGGATTATTTCAAAGTTTTATTGTAGAAAATAATTTGTTTTGAAATAATCTTGATATTGAAAATGTTTACTTGATTGTTCACTCAGTAACGAACTATTTGGAGAAAAAAGATAAAACATTTGTCACATGGGGAAGATAAAACCAAAATTCTATGCCTTAAAAAAGTAGAGAGGTAGACTTGTAAATTTGTTCCAATACAATCAAATTTCATGAAACATTATGAAAAAAAATCACAATTCTTCTATCTCATCCTCATAATCTATTCTATGTATTCCTTCCTCCATGCTTGAATGATTATATCTCAAGCTACACATCACAAATAAAATTTAGTGAGAGATTCATTTCCAATCCGATGTGATGCTAACAATCTCTTTCTCTCCTCTTGAGAATGAGCACACATGTGAAGACAAATTTTGGAAGGTAGAAGATGTAAATGACCATTTTGGATGTAAACAACTCACAAAGGATGCACACATGCCAACATAGAGTACGCAAAGGTAGCAAGAACATTTCTATAGAAAGGGGTTGTGATCTAGTTTTGTAAACCTAGGAAAAATATGGTTTCTTTCATGGAGAAGTCATGGGATGTTGGCTGAAATGAAAAGATGCACAAACGGTCATGTTTTAATAAAGAAACCCATCATGTTGAGGTGACTACACCACAACAAGGAGAAAATGGTTGCACGAAAAATTAGAATGAAGGTGTTGGTCAAGGTTGCACCAACATCATGGATACAAACCAAAAATAAAATAAAATTAGTTCATTATTAGTAATAACTTTTTGGATTTGAAACATCCAATACTTGGTAGCACACACAAAAGAATGTGAAGGATGGATAACATGCATAACGTGCATCTGTATGAGAGAATGATTACAATGAGGCTCTAAATGACTTTTTAACATTACTCATGAATGGAAAAACCATAGACATCCAAAAACCTAACCCTAGGAGATGAAACACCAAGAGTTATGTGGGCCCCGATAGATAATTTGGTATCTCAACTTCTCAGGGTCGTAAATTTTGCACACGACCTCTGTTTTAGGTGTGTGATAGCCCGTTGGAAAGGTATTTTTGATAAATACACATTATTCCATCAAACTCTAACTATGTTTACAATTTGACCGTGGAAAGCCAAAAAAACATTGTTTAGGACCCCAAAATGGCCCTAGAAGTATAGAAAGATGCACTGACATGAAAACATCCAAAATAATCCAGTTGGATTAGGTGGGCAGCCACCAATATCCACCTGGAATTTTTGTACGGCTTCAAACAATCCCAGAAGTGTAGAACCCACAATTAAAAAGAATTATAGAGGAACATGTTGAACTAAAAACTGCTAGTTGGAATGGGTGGGTGGCCACCAATATCCATCTGGATCATTCCTCCCCCCTTAGGAAACAATGGTCTCCATTGTGTTGATTTCCCCCATCAAGTGAGGAAACTTATGCTTAATTTGGCCCCGGGTGAGGCACTTTCCTTGGTGTCGGAGATGCCCTTCCTTAACAACCCAATAAAGCTAGATCCTATGTTGGCAAGTGCCCTTGACCTATGTGTCCACTATATGACCAGTGGATGATTGTTCCATGTAGTCAGGGTTGATCTCTATTGGTGTCAATTGTTCTGTGATCTCTGAGGTGTCCAATAATGCTATAAAATATGGTCGAAGGAGGTTCACATTGAACACTGTGTGCAAGCCAAGGAAGGGTGGAGTGTTGAGCTCAAAAGCATTGATACCCACAACGTTGGTGATAGTGTAAGGCCCATAGAAAAGTGTGATAAGCTTTCGATGGGGCCCTGTAATGCACTCTTTCTACAAATTTAACTAGACCTTGTCTCCCACCCAAAACTGGTGCGGTACTCAATGTTGATCATGGCGCTGCTTGTACTTAGCATTGGCTTTCTGCAAAATTTCATGGACCTGTTGGAAGATGTGTTGAATCTGCTCAATGAATTTGGTGGCTTTGTCGGCCTCAGACTAAACATGGGGAAATTTTTCATGTGTGGTTGCAAGAGGTAGTGCAACATCAATGGGACCCAAGGGTTGGAATCCCAGCCCCACCTGAAATGAGCTATGGCCGGTGGAGCTATGGAGAGCCTTGTTGTATATGTGTTGAACATCGGGAAGACTCTCATCCCATGTATGTGGATTCTTAGATTTGTACATACGCAAGATGTGCACAACCATTTGATTGTCAAACTCTATTTGGCCATCGGTTTGGGGGTGGAAGGAAGCGGATTTAGTGAGCTTGGTGTCCAACAGTGACCAGAGACTCAACCAAAATGTGTTGAGGAGCCTGTTGTTCTGATATGAGGTGATGGTCTATGGTATCACAAAATGGACCCACACCCATTCAAATAGAGCTTGGCAGTATCTATCATTTTGATGCTCTTCTTGTAGTCTGTGATAATGGCCATCTTCGAAAACCGATCAACCACCACAAATACACAATCATTGTCATGCTTGGTGGACGGAAGGCCACACATTTAATCCATCGAGATGGATTCCCAAGGCCTCTCGGGAGTAGGAAGAGGGATGTATAAGCCTTGCTTCTTGATGGTTGGCTTGGAAATGGCACAAGTAGTGCAAGATATGATATCCTTGCTGACGTCTTGTTGAAGTTTTGGCCAATAAAAATGTTTTTGTAGAATGACCACAGTTTTCTCCGTGCCAAAATTTCTTGTCATATAACTATAGTGAGCCTCCAAAATCAGTTTTGCACACTCGCTTGTGGGAACATAGAGGTGGACCAGATGGCATAACAGTTCATCCCGAATGTGAAAATCAGTGACATTTGCTCTTGTACGCAAGAGTTGATAGGTGGTGGTGAAGTCAAGGTCACACTGATAAAGTTGGGGCCACTCAAATGCCTCATGCCCACATGAATGGAGCACTATGCTGAGTGCAGTAATGGGAGGGAAACTAAGGAAGTCAACAACATGATTTGTGCTCCTTGTTTTATACTTGATGTTGAGATGGAATTGTTGTATGTATGTGGACCACTTTTGATGGAGATCGTTCTACAACTTTCCCTGTGTCTGAATGAACTACATAGGATTGTGATCAGTGTGGATGATTGTCTCCTTTCCTAGAATGTAATGTTTCCATTGACGATAGGTTTGCACAATGGAATACATTTCTTTGTCATATGTGGGGTATTTTTGGACAGTATCTAAGAGTTTCTCACTATGGTATGCTACTGGATGCCCATGTTGAGTGAGAACTGCGCATACAACATAGTCGGAGGCATCAATCTCAATCTCGAACAATTGTTGTAGATCATATAAAAGGAGAGTACTGGAGATGAGCACAAGTGATGCTTCAGATCATCAAATGCTTGTTGTTGTTCTTTCCCTCATGTAAAATTTTCCTTTTCACCGCCCTTGGTTACTTGGCTGAGGGCCCATGCAATATGGGATAATCCCAACACGAACCTTCGGTAGAAGTTGGCAAGTCCCAAGAAGCTTCGAAGCTTGGTTACTGTGGTCAGGGCTAGCCAGTCACGAATGACTTGGATCTTAGTTGGATCCACATGTACCCCATGCTCATCAACAATGTAGCCCAAGTGTTGGACCATGTTCATTCTAAAGGAGCATTTTTCCAAGTTGGCATATAGCTTTTGTTGCTGCAGAGTGCCCAAAACCTATTGAATATGTTGCATGTGCTCCTCTCAAGTTCTGTTGAAGATGATAATTTCATCCACATATACCACCACAAAATATTTAGTGAAGGGCCTCAATACATCATCCATCAATCTCATGAAAGTTGTTCGTGCATTTTTTAAGCCAAAGGGCATGACCAACCATTCGAAGAGACCTTATTTAGATTTGAAAGTTGTCTTCCATACATAAGTTGGTTCGATGGGAACATGGTGGTAGCCAGACTTTAGGTCAATATTGTTGAATAACTTTTCCCCCTTGAGTTGGTCAAGAAGCTCATCAATTCGGGGAATTGGGTACCAGTTCATGACTATGATTTTGTTTAATGATCTGTAATCAATGCAGAGCCTCTAGGTCTCGTCTTTCTTCTGCACCATCACAATATTTCTTTCGCAAGGGGAGTATTTTGGTCAAATGTTCCCTTTTTGAAGCAACTCTTGTATCTGGTGCTTGATTTCATCATTTTTCATCAGCGAGTGACAATAGACTAGTCCATCAGGCAGCGATGCACTGGGGGTTAGATAAATTGGGTGCTTGACTTGGAAATGCATTAGTACCCCGATGGGTGAGGAGAAGATGCCTCTGTACTCTTCCATGATCCTGTCCACTTGCTTCTACTACAAAGAGAGGCTCTGTGTAGATGACACAGATGTGGTGGCAACCTTTTTCTTACTATGAACATGGATCACAAAGAAGATGAACTTCCTAGTTTGTGAAATGACCTTACTACATTGTTTAGAAAAGATTAAATAAATAATGGTAGGTTGCTCTACCTCTGGTATCCTATACAATTGTCGACCCAAATTAATAATAGCGTTGTAGGTTCTAGACTTGTACATAACATGTTACTTCCACAAATATGGTTGGCCTAAAATAACATCACAAAATTCAAGGGGAGAAATATCACACAATACCTCATCTTTGAAGGGCTTGATGCTATAGGAAAGACGACACTGTTGGCTGATGCAAAGATCTCGTCCTTGGCGAATCCAAATGATGGTGTAAGGCTATAGGTGTGGTGTTATCGGTAGGTCCAGTCGCTTGATGAACTCTGTTGAAATCAGGTTCTTTTGACTGCCACTATCGACAATGAAATGCAACAGAGTCCCCTTTACCCACATATGTGAGTGAAAGAGGCGTTCCCCTTCCTCTGGTTCTTCTGGTTCTCTTGGTTGGACTTTGGTGGTAGTGACAGTGGCACTGGGTTCGACATCAATGATCCTCTGACTTGAAAACTTTCATCTCAACCATCGGCGACTGCTTGAAGCGACATTCTTCGGTGTTGTGCCAAGGTATTTTATGGTATTCACACCATTTTCTCATGTCCTTCTTCAACTTCTCATTACCTTTATTGGGTTACATCTTGGACTGGTTGTCCTAAGAGTGTCCATATTTTCTCTGTCCCTTTTTTTGTGGGTTGGGGCCACTTTTTACCTGCTTCGATTATGAGGAGTTTGCAGATCCAAACTCTTTCCTCTTATGCTTAAATTTCTACTCAATCTTGAAAACATATCTATAAGTCACACCTAATGATGCGATGTCCAGAAAATCTATTTGTATTTGAATGTATCTATGCAAACAACCGTAGGATTTGAGCATCGAATTTTTTTCAGAGTCTTTGATACCCAATTTGGTGCACACGGTATGGAAAATATTGGTGAAATATGGTACCGTCTAGTCCCTTTCTTGATGCAGTGTGTTCCATCTAGTGTACTTGTCCTCATAGCTTCCAACAGGGTAGTACTATTATTTAATGGCATCCCTGAAGGAATCTCATGTGGGGGAAACTAAAAATATTGCAGATTCTTCTATGGACCTTTACTCAGAGTAAGTATCCCACCAATCCTTAACATGGGGGATGACCTTAAGGACTGCAAAAGTAATCTTTTCCCTATCGTAAAAGTTGTGGACCGAAAAATACCCTTCAAGCAGATTCAACCATTTATCTACAGCATCCGCATCTATGAGTCCTTTAAATAAAGGAATATCAAAATTTGCTTGTCCCTTGAAGTGGGTTGCATGGTCGCTTGATGAAGATGTGTCTCCTGTGGGTAACCGTCGAAGGATCTGTGCAAAGTTGTCCATCATTTCATTCCTTTGTCGTGCAAGGGATTTCTCAATAAACATTTTAAAAGGATCTCATGCTCCATCATATTTCTTCTCATCCCCCATGGGTTGTTTTCAGGCTCGGCGTGGCCGATCTTGCAGTCCTTTAAATAAAGGAATATCAAAATTTGCTTGTCCCTTGAAGTGGGTTGCATGGCCGCTTGATGAAGATGTGTCTCCTGTGGGTAACCGTCGAAGGATCTGTGCAAAGTTGTCCATCATTTCATTCCTTTGTCGTGCAAGGGATTTCTCAATAAACATTTTAAAAGGATCTCATGCTCCATCATATTTCTTCTCATCCCCCATGGGTTGTTTTCAGGCTCGGCGTGGCTGATCTTGCAAAGGCTCGACTGGTTCGAGTCCCAACTTCTTGTACCTAGATCTTGTTGGGGACATGCACGAAGAAAAATAAATGAAGAGAAAGTCTCTCTGATACAATTGATCTGGATTTATGAGCATAATGAAAATAATAAAATCATGAATACAATAACAAAATGATAATAAGAAAAACAATAGATATCCAGTGAACAATAACTTATATTGAATAAATAAAATAGGTTGAAACTGTAAAACCGCAGAACTAAAAACAACTTGCTCGAATGGTGGTAGCTATCTCTGAGAAGAGATGTGGATGCTACGTGCATCCGTTTGAGTAGAATGATTACAATGAGGCTCCAAAGAAATTTTTAACATTACTCATGAATTCCAAAACCTTAGACATCCAAAAACCTAACCCTAGGAGATGAAACGCCAAAAGTTATGTGGGCCCCAATGGGTAAGTTGGTACCTCAACTTCCTGGGGTCGTAACTTTTGCATACTACCTCCATTTTAGGCGTGTGTGATCACTCGTTGGAAAGGTATTTTCAAGAAATACACATTATGCCATCAAAATTTGACTTTGTCTACAATTTGACTATGGCAATCCAAAAAAAACATTGTTTAGGGCCCCAAAACGGCCCTGGAAGTACAAAAAGATGTATTCACATGAAAACATAAAAAATAATCCAGTTGGATTAGGTGGGAGGCCACCAATATCCACCTGGAAGCTGTGTAGGGCTTCAGACAACCTTGGAAGTGTAGAACCCACAATTGAAAAGAATTACAGAAGAACGTGTTGAACTAAAAATTGTCAATAGTAGCCGGTTGGAATAGGTGGGTGGCCACCAATATCCACCTGGATCACTTCAACACGTGGTTCCCTAGTTTATTCTTCCTTTTTATTCCTAGAGATTTTCTTCAAGTGCTTATGTAGGCTCTTCTTCAACTTCAGAATCTTCCTTTGATGTTTCATTAAGTACTACAATTAATTTCCCCACAAAAACTTCTTCAGGTGACCCCTTGGGCCCTTCTTGCATAGTAAGAGAAATATCATGCAATGTACTTTTCCTTTTCTTATAATAAATCTTCAAAAACTTCTTTTGAATATTAATATTAACTATACCAACTAAGTTCATCCATGAATATCCAAAAACAATATCCACATCATCCATATCTGTAGCATGCAAATCTGAATGTGACACATTTATCCACAACAATCTTCAAATATTTAAAAATTTGAACATTTTCACCCTCAACCTATGTTTTTTGAATATTCTTTACAGGCACTTGCAATATTTTAGCCTTAATAAAATTATGCTTACAAATAAGGTTAATAAAAACAATGATATTCTCTTGTTGAACACATCCATGAACCTATAATATGAAGTTGTCAAATAAAAAAAATCCTTATTACTTTTCTTATCCTTCTTTACAACACGATACCACTTGTCTAAAAATATTTTTTCATATGCTTTATCTGAAAGTGACATCATCTTGTTGTGGTTAAGCAACTTTCACCATATGTCTGCATTATATTTTAAATTCATATATACCCACAATCTTCACATCTTTCCCCATAATGACTTCATAATTTTTTTTATGTATTCTTCAATAGGACCATCTTCTTTGCCATTAAAACACATTTTGTTGTGAAAAAACAAAAATAGAACTAGGGTTTCAAAGAGAATCACTTACTTTTATATGGAGCTTATTTATGTAGTAAGGGTTTGAGGCTGAAAATGTAAAACTATCTTAACTTTGGTTTTACTTCTCAAATTGGCTATTATGACCCCAATTATGAAATGCCACGACTTCTCTAGATATACAAGAATTATTTTGAATGAAATATGTGCACTTTATCAAAATATATCCAATTTGCGAAATTTATGGTCGTCACCAGAAAAAACCCTAAAAAAGACTGATTTTAATTCAACAATAACTCCACTTACCAAACTTCATTTTGAATGATTTTTTTAGAACATGGGTATTTTTTTTAGAGAAACTTAGATCTACAACCAGTTTCTTCAAATTATGCATAGAAATTTTTAGAAATTGATCTGAATGTTTTCTTCCTCTTCCCCCCGCCATTAAAATTCTAAAAAAAATAATAAATCTCCCACTTTGTGCACAATAAAGAGCTCTAATACCATTTGTAGTGAACCTTCATATATATAATAGAGAATAAACCTTAAAACTTCAGAAAAATCCTTGAACTCCAAATATGCCAAAACATTCAACGTGAACAAGACAAGAATATAGAGAGAAGAACCCTTAAGGTAGGGTAATTCTATCAATTAATCCTTATGGAAGGAATCACTCCACAAGTCATTCTTTCTATAAAAAAATACGATCCAACACATCTCAAATAAAATGGTACTCATGTGTATTTATACTTTCTCATGAGTATTCCTAGGGGTCTATACTTTCTCATTATTCCTAGGGGTCTATGCTAGTATAATATATAAAATGTATTGTTGAAAATAATAAGAAAATATAGAATATGATGCACACATAAAAGACTTACAACACTAAGATAATATGTCTGTAAAATATATTATAAACCATACCACATTCAATGAATTCATACACAAGAAAAGTCAATAAATAAATACAATGTAAACATGTGTATTTATGCTACAAAATATGTAGGCATAGTAGTATATATAATATAGAACTATTATTTTTTTTCCAATTCACAAAGCCTGGGGAAAACCCCTAAGTACTTGCTCTCATTTTGAGGATGGTACCTAGGTTAAGCCCTATCATTTTCAGGTCACAAGGTCATTCAACAACAAGGATCGAAACCATTACAACAATATACATGTTATGAGCTCAGCATGTCACTTATGGGAATTGAGACCAAGTGGGAAGCATAACAATCATTCCTCCCAACCACCTGAGCTAAACCCAATTGACATAATATATGAAGGCTGGAAGAATGAAAAATAAAAATTTGACTAGGATCATCAAGAGACTCCTGCAAGACAACAAGAGGGCTTGACATAAAAATCTTATTTACGCGCTATGGGAAGACAAGGTCACTACCAAGAAGTCCATCTCGACCTCTCCATTCCAGATGGTCTATGGCGCAAATACGGTTTTCCCCACCTCACTGGGGTTTCCCATTAGGAAGTAGTTGCAAGAACAAGAAGATGAGCTAGATGAAACACAGAGGAGAATAAATCAGTTGATTCACACACAATAGATGAGGGAACAAGTGTACAATCAATCACAACTCCACCAGGAGAGGATGAAGAAAACCTTTGACAAGCACTCTAAGTAGGAGGAATTCCAGTTGGGGGATATGGTGCTGAAATGGGATGTGAGGAATGAAGATAAAGGAAAACACAAAAAAATTGTTCATCTTTGGACGGGTCCTTTCAAAATCAATGCATATCATAGGAATAACTCTTATTTTCTGGAAGAACTAAATGGAGAGTGTGTTGGTTGGGGGCCTATAAACGACAGGTTCCTCAAACACTATCTAGCGAAATAAAGTCTGTTTTAGTCACATGTCAATGTAAATAGTCATTTTATTTTTCTTTCGGGTCAGTGTGTCCACATAAAATTGAAGCATGAAGTGAAGGCCCCGAGTTTATGTTGCGTCTGGTCAAAATTGTGTCAATAAATTTTAGGTTGCGCTTTTTTTTCCATTGTTTCAGTGTCTAAAAGTCGAATAAGGCCCAATGGTCAGGCGCCTGGTCTGTTGTTCTTTGCTACCTCGCAGGGAGGATAGCATCCCCATTGGAGCCAATTGTTAGTGTCGTCATTTTTCTTTTTAGTTAGAGTTGGTCTTAGTCAAGTTATGGTCCGTGTGTCAAAGCATGTGAGGTCAGGTACCGAACAATAAAGGGGTCGAAGTCAGTAAGTGGTCGGTTGGCCCTTGGAGTCGGGAAGGGATGTCATAGTCAAAACATGTGTAAATAGTACGAGTTTGTTCCCAAAGAGTCAGGTCCTATCAAAAAGGGAGTTTTTACGTGCCCTGGGTCAAGGCAAGTTGTTTAATAGAAGTCGTGTCGGCAAGTGCAGTGGCCATCATCAGCTCATTATGAAGGCTAGAAGAGTGAAAAATCACGACGTTCATTTCACATATGCCCTATAGCCCTTATCAGTTTTACTTTACATGCGCGGATGTGCCACAAAAAACCTTCAGTTCATTTTGAAACATCTAGATGCCATGAATTCAGTGTTCCCTGTCACGTTTCCACCTTCTGTCCATTATGCTATAAATTATGTATGTCCTACGTGCATTCTATTCACCAGTTAAGATTATGCATTGTTTGTAGTCTCCTCGCAATCCCCGGTTGATCAATATTATTTCCTTGGGCCCGTGCCAAACCCACCGCGTGCAGAACAAATACGTGTTGCACCATGGAAACCTCCCAAAACATAAGGAAAGGCATGCAAAGTGGTTGAAGTGTTGGGTCCGAGCCCCAAATATTGGCGTTGATCAACAAGGATCCAAAGGTCAGAGCATCCTTTGAACAGTTCGGGTGCATGGCCTTTTGTAGGAAAATTCAAGGATTCAATATGAGACTAGTTGAGCAGTTCGCACTCAGTTTTGACAGATTCCACGAAGTGATCTCAGGTGTCACTTTCCAGGTAATTGAGGAAACTTTGTCGACCACAACATATATCCCTCTATGCGGAGAAAGGTGGTTTAAAGGCATGCCCTTGGACGCATGGTGCTATGAATATTTCACCAAGCGAGATTGTTTAGGTGGGAAAATCGAGACAGACGTTCCAAGTAGGTATTTGCAGGAACCTTTTCAGAAACTACTTGGAGTAATTAGGATATATTTCACCTGTGAAGGGAGGTTCCACAGAATACATTCGCATCACATTAGACTATTGTTTCACTTCACATGAGGGAAACCATTAAATCTACCCTTTTTCCTACACCAGAACCTCCGAGAGAAGGCAGACAACGCCCAGGTTGAAACGAGTCAATCGAAAAGGAAACTCTCTTATGTCTTGCTGATTAAATTGCTGGAAGTTGAAGAATTAAGATTGTTGGGAAGCAACTCAGATTATTTCTTTCTCATGGTGGGAATCCCCAAGGATCCAAAGGGAGATTTCCCTTTGCCTGCGGAAAAAGGTAAAATCACACCGCGCGAAGGCTGGAGTGGAAGAGGTTGCGCAGGAAGGAAAAATGTTAGAAATCTTGTCTCCCCAATAGAAAATACCTTGAAGAAGGGGCAAGCCAAAGAAGAACAAGGAAGTTGGGGAGTCCCAAGCGAACCATGCACAAGGTCATCTACTGAAGAGTTACTTATGTGCGTCATTCGGATGGAAGTTATCGAAGGTACAAGCCGAGAAAACTGGAGAAAAATGAGGAGGACAAATTCTGAAGGCACAGATGTCCGAGAGCCATCTCAGCAACTGAAGCAAGTGTAGCTCGCTATCGCCAAACTTTACCAGGAAAACAGATAAATAAGACAACAGTTAGCAACGAAGACCTTTGAGGTGTCATCATCACAAGAATGTGAAGGAAATGTGACGTTGCTCAAGAGACAGCTCAGGGAAGCACAGGATACAATAGTACACCTGCATGAAACACAGAGGATATCAGAAGAAAGGAATGTGAAGCATTTCAAAGAATGTGAAGCGACCGGGGAGAAATATCGTGCAGCTCTTGCCAAGGCATAGAAGAAACGTGATTAACTGAGTGCATTTTTGTATTCTCAAATTTTGGTGCGGATTTTGACAGTTTTGAGGAAGGCGTCACCCTTGGACAGTTTCGTCATTTTGGTAACGACTGCGACAGTCAGCAGTCACTTGCCACATATGCACCCTAGCAGATGAGCACGCAGCTGAAACCAAGGTCGTTACAGTGGATGGCGAGAGTTTGACCAAAGCACTCAATTGTTCAGACACATTGTCAAAGGAAGACATCGACACATCACTCTCCCCATGACGATACCTTACTAATAACCGAACCCCGTGGCGAAGACAAGAGGTTATGACACGACCAAATACATTTGGTTTCTATTTCTGGACAAGCGCCATGCAAAGAGTCATGATTTAACAAAGAACAATCAGTTTCCTAAATTCTAGGGATAGTAGCTAGAGAGCAGGGCATCCCCAGCGGCGCCCTTGCCTATATATTTGATCCTTTCAACGTAATCCAGGTTGGTTGGAAAAATTAGTGTAGATAGTGACTATTGAGTGTAGTTTGAGCTCGATCAAAATTTAATGCAAAAGTCTTGAAGCTTTGATGAAAATATTCTAATTGTAGCAGTTGTATGTATTGTTTCCTTTATTTGCGTACGTACATCCTGTATTCTTTATTCATATCTATTTATGTCTGAATCGGAACATAATTTCGAACCCAGGATTCGTCCCGCAACACCCTGGGATTCGCACCATTCAGACAAACCATTTTCCTCTAAGTTAATTCTGAATTCATCCTCAGAGGTGCTCCGAGTTACTTCATGTGTTTTTCCCCCCACCACACACAATGATTTTAAACTGAAGATTGTTGCTCACTTAGTCTTTATCCTCTCAAGTTCAGTCACCGAGTCATTTGTTTCTATCGTTTTCTTAAATCGACTCCATATCCCAAGGTCTTACTCTCTTGCACCAATAGAACCAGAAAATTATTATTTAAAGGTGATAAATCTAGCCGACAACTTAAAGCCATATCCTGTATCGAGACAAACTCTCCCGAGAGAGCCCTCTCTAGGTCCAAAAGGTTAGTTTCGGGTATCAAAGTTGGTTTGCAGGTTGCCTTTGTCATTTGTTTCTCAGCCAAACGAAGTTTACGGAGAGATAACAGGAGGAATTATTGTTATGCTTCCCACTTGGTTTCGATTCTCGTAAGTGACATGTTGAGCTCATAACATGTATATTGTTGTAATGGTTTCAATCCTTGTTGTTGAATGAACTTGTGCCCTGAAGATTATAGGGTTTACCCTGGGTACCATCCTCAAAATGAGGGGAAGTACTCAGGAGTTTTCCCCGGGCTTTGTGAATTGGAAAAAAATAATAGTTATATATTATATATATACTACTATTCCTACATATTTTGTAGCATAAATACACATGTTTACATTGTATTCACTATATTTATTTATTGACTTTGTTGGTGTATGAATTCATTGAATGTGGTATGGTTTATAATATATTTTACACACATATTATCTTAGTGTTGCAAGTCTATTATGTGTGCATCATATTCTACATTTTCCTTTTTTTTGCAACAATACATTTTATATATTATACCTTATATTTGATAGAATTTGCATTGTTAGTTGATAGCACACACACACACACATAATTCATATATCGCATATATAAGAAAATGGTAATATATGAAATTGGTAGATAACTTATTATTACGGTTGTAATGTACCTAGGGAGGATAATAAGGGGTACCTATGGAGGTACCTAAGGGGATAATGAATGTAATGTGGCCATAATAATGGTATATGCCCACTTTGTAATTAAAATGAAATAATATAATAATAAGGGGTAGTTAGCATAGACCCCTAGGAATACTCATGAGAAAGTATAAATACACATGAGTACCATTTTATTTGAGACGTGTTGAATCATATTGTTTTATATCAAGAATGACTTGTGGAGTGATTCCTTCCATAAGGATTAATTGATAGAATTACCCTCCCTTAAGGGTTCTTCTCTCTATATTCTTGTGTTGTTCATGGTGAATTTTTTGGCATATTTGGAGTTCAAGGGTTTTTCTGAAGTTTTACAGTTTATTCTCTCTTATATATATCAAGGTTCACTACAAGTGGTATCATAGCTCTTTATTGTGCACAAAGTCGGAGATTTATTTATTTATTTAGAATTTTAATGGTGGGGGAGAGGAAGACAAAATTCAGATCAATTTCTAAAATTTTCTATGCACAATTTGAAGAAACTGATTGTAGATCTAAGTTTCTCTCAAAAAAATACCCATGTTCTAAAAAAATCGCTCAAAATGAAGTTTGGGAAGAGGAGTTATTGTTGAATTAAAATCAGTATTTTTTGGGGTTTTTTTTGGTTATATATAAGGGATGATTATATTATGTGTTATATTTTTCATCAATTTTGTTAATATTAGATTTGCAATAGCATTTTTATCTTTCCTTAAAATTCAATGATTATATACTGAAATATATAAGCAAGAGATAAACAATCACAAGACACAAAGATTTGTCCTGGGAAAACCCCAAAATCGGGGTAAAACCCAACCAACTTTTATTAGAGAGAATATTCCAATACAACCATGAACAATCTCTAATCACAAGAGAAAACGAGCAATGAAGAACCCTGGTAATAAATACTTATATTTTATTCTTTTCAAACCCTAGTGAGGGTAGAGAACTGATCAACACCACAGAACTAGCACCAAGATAGGCGCATCACTAGAAATGGAAATTGCAACTGCTACTGCAACTAATAAATTACATGATGTAACACACCCACTATCGTAATTTAAAAATTTTGGGGTTAATCTCCCATAAATGAGAAATTTCCAGGAACCTGCATTAGCGAAATGCCAATCCTTGGTTTAATATCAGGATTCGGGTTTACTAGTGTCGAAATTCATTCACCCCCAAGACTCGCGATCCTCTGAATTCTGACGCGCTCCCTACGCATTAGCTCTCTTGGTTCAGTTCCCGATCCATAGGACCTGCTACCATATGTCCGCAGCTCTATATCTACCCATCGGGGTTTCGGGGTTTATGATGTCGCGATGCACAGGCCATCGCAAATTCCGATCCTCTGATCCCCGATGCCACTTGGCATTGACTCACGGCCAAGCTGGATCTTCCGACACCTGTCCCTTGTTCTGGCGCCTATGGCCCACACTCCTTATGATGGCATGGAGTGACACCCGTCCTCCACTGGAGTGTTATGGCTGTGGGACCGTCGCGTTTCGGGATTTCGCGACTCCTCCTGTCGTGAGTTTCTTGTCACCGAGAATCCCGAAATGCCGAACCCCGATCTCTCCAGGATCCTTAGACACGCGTCCCTCAGGTTAACGGTTATGATCGCGTCGGGAAATCGCGGATCGCGATTTCCATATGCAAGAGTTCCTCGCCTTTGGAAAACCCGATGCTCCAAATGCCGACTTGCCCAGATCTCCTGCCACGCGTCCTACCAAGATCCACGGTTGAGATCCTTTTCTCGGGATATCGTGACTTATCCTGTCCCAGGTCTCTTGTCCTCGGAAATTCCGATTTCCCGAGGTGTCAAATGCCGATGGCGCTTGATCTCTAACACTTGTCCTTCCGATGGACGGTCTCGATCTTATCGTTGTTTCGAGACTTGAGTGGCCCCGATGCCTGGTACCCCGGATATCCGAGACGGACGATCTCGTGGCACGTGTCCCTTTCCAACCGGACGGCTTAGATTTTCTCTCGGGATTTCGAGACTTTCGAAGTCCTGTTTCCCTTGCCCTCAGGATCTCCGATTCCCCGATTCCCGACTCTTCGGGATCTCTTGCCACGTGTTCTGGTTGAGATTCTCTGTCGGATTTTCGAGGCTTAAGAGGTCTCGGTTCTCTCGACCTGTAAAACCTCGATGCCTCCAAAATCCCGATGACTCCTCAGAGTGTTGACACGTGTCCTCCTTACGGCTCTGTCCTCCTCCGCTACTGTGCTGACAGCTAGCTTCCACTCATCGGGGTTTCGCGGATCGCGATTCCATATAGCAAGAGTTCTTTGTATTCAAAAACTCCGATATGTCGAACCCCGACTTTCGTCCGATCTCTGACACCTGTCTCGTGTGAACAAACGACTCAGATCTTATCGGTAAATCGCGGATCGCGATTCCGGGTGGCGAGAACTCTATGCATTCGAAATCCCCGATACGTCGATTCCCGATATGCCGAACTCCGACTCTCCAGGATCCTCTGCCACGTGTCCCTACTATTTGGACGGCTCAGATCCTATCGGGAATTTGCGAATCGCGACTTCCTATTGCAACGGTTCTACACTCCTAAAATCTCCGACGGGTGAAATCCCGATGCCTTCCAGGACGCCGACACGTGTCCTGCCGAGATCAACGGCTAGGATTCTTTCTCTGCACACTAGGGTTTAACTCCGATGCAACTTCTCGAGATCTGATGACTGTCGGGACTATGATCTAAGATCTGACGGTTCAGATCACTTCTCCTATACGCTTCCCTTCCAGAGGCTATACTCCGTGCAACTCTTCCCGATCCAACGATTTACGGGAATTCTACTCCAGATCTGATGGCTCAGATCACTTCCTCGCGCGCCTAACCCTGCGCTTAACCCCTGCGCAGTTTCCCCAGATCCAACGGCTGACGGGTAATTTGGATCGAGATCTGACGGTCCAGATTCGTTCTTTTGGGTCTTGGGGTTTACGACCCCAATCTCTCGTTGCTCACGATGATAGAGAGCAAAGGGGCGAGGTATATAACGCCCGCGTTACTTTCGCCAATTTAAAGGTCATGCATGACTATGGTTCACCCGACGAGATCTCATCCGTCGACTTGTCACTCCTCACAACATTACTATCTTGGAACCTTACTAGAATCGTTCCTCCTCGTGCAAGGTTAATAAGACCTGTGCATTCGAGTCCTTGTTCTGGGTTCTTAGTGAACCTTTCCAAGGAGGAATTCTCTGTGAAGAGATTCCTACCGGGGCATTTCCGGAAGCAGGTAAAGGAAGATAGCTTTTCGAGAACGGCTGGGCATGATTAGATTTATTTGTCAATGTAAGTCTTGCACGGTTTACTCGGTGTTAAGCTATATCAACTTACTCATATCAAGCACTACGCGGACATTCTCATGCTGAAGCCATTTACAATTTCACAGCTCTATGAGCCACTAGCTACTCCTCATTATCAATTACTGCACAGATATTCTTACACAGGAAATATTTACAATTACACAAGTCTATGGACATATGTGACAACATATAAATGTCAAATTGCAATATAAGCAAAATACTTATCAAATAACTTCAGCAATGGAAGCAACTGCTGAGAGGGGTGCT
>JASDQU010240650.1:105039-121384 GCA_032191745.1 Picea mariana | reverse complement strand
TTTATTACATAAGTCAATCATGAATAAATCGATTTCTATATTACAATATGCATAATACATATTTAACCCAATCTCAGGACTAACAATGATACCCATAATGTTCCTTTTTAAACAAAGGGACATGATGGATTATAATTCATCATGTCTATAGTAATGAAAATTATAATGTAATTAAATAGAAATGCTATGTCACAATTTCAACAAGATTATATGCATATTATATGTAAATAACTAGAAATATTGTGTCACGATTTCAACAAGTTTCCATGCATAATCAATATTACAATCAAGATTTAGTTTAACAACACAATAATTATACAAATCAAATACCGTAATCAGAAAATTGATAGTAGGATGTTGATCTTCAAATTGGAGGCTGAAACTTGCACAATGTTCATTCCTTTCGCTTTCTAATCAATTGACTTCACTGGTACCTCCCAGCCAACTCTAAGGGTACTCTTCTTCCCCCCTTAGCCCCCTAATCCGCAAAGGGGTCACACACAGAAGTTCAGAAACTGTAGCTCAAGCTTGCCCTCGCAAGGAGAGGCTTCCACCTCTTCACAAAGCTTGCATCCCAACTCACACAAGTAAACTTAGTCACAAAACAATTTGACAACATTTCAGTTATCCAACAATAGGGTCCCTACTCCTTCCTCACCATTCTTTTTATAACAATTTTCACCTTGACACTTGTCATCTCATGCATAATTATTTAATTTTTTATAATTTAATTAGAGATTATTCACACTCAACACATGCCACAATTTCCCCAAGTTACACATGTTTATTTATTTTTGATAAAAATAATTTATGTAATTTCCCTCACATCCCCAATTAATTCCTAGATTTTCCCCTGGTTGTCCCTTAGTTCCCCAATTTATTTTTTATTGTGTCTCCTAACTAATTTACAGTTGGAGTTTGAATATGAATCTTCTCTTAGCTAGAATTTAGAGTCTATATTGACTTAGGATTCTAACTCTATGTTGACAACCTATCCTCTCTTGAAATAGTTTCTTTTTATTATAAATCTTTTTATTAATTTCATGCACATATTGTGCACATGTCTTAATTTTTGTTCTTATTCTCCCTTTACTAGTTTTTAATAGTCTAAATTTCCCTTAACTCATTTCTATAATTTGTTTAGGCACAACTTTTTGACTTAGGATTTTATTTTGTTCCCTTTCATAAGTTCATATAAATTTATTTTCTTTTTTCTATCAGTTATAAGTAATTGTTTTATTCTCTAAGGTCTTCTAGATTTATATTAACTCATAAATTTAATAATGTGACATGACCTTCAAGACGCACCTCTATTCTCCAAGGGTGCCACTCACCATTTGACTTAGTTTGGAAGTTGTCTGATGCTTGGAGTCAATACTCCACTTTTCGGCCTTGTGTGAGACTAACGGCTTATTGAGGAATAAGGAATCGGCCTTATTGCACACCCCTCAGAAATCCTCGTGAGCGACTGCCTCAATCTTCCCTCACGACATCATGAACCTCTCAGGAACAAGGTAGTCATTAACCTTTAGTTCAAGTCACATCAGGAGTGCTAGTAGGTTGTGACAGGGACATTGTCACACCTCTCCCTCATCTCTTTGATATATATGTATGACCCCTTTACTCTGTATGTGATTCGGATTAGAAATCATCGTCATGCCTGCATCCACTGACAAAATGATATTAATAATCTTATACATGAAATTCATAACTGAGATCATCATAATAATATAGGTGTAACAAAATCAAGTACTCATAAATAAATTCAATAGTCCACACCTTTACTCAATCCAGAGTCCAAGGTGTTTTATTGATGCTATCAACATCTTCATTGTTTCATGTTTCCTTCACACTTAGGAAACATCATCATAATACATGTCAATGCTATACATTAATATAATTAACATATCAATTTCAATACTCAATGATGACATCATGTTTAACCCATAAACCAAAGCAGATAATCATAAAGTATCAAGTTTTAACCAAATCACTTGCTCACAAGTGTCCTCAAAGAATAAATCAGTGGTATGAAATGTGATCAGTGGAACTAGATGTTACAATATTTGTAACCATAGGTGTGACCATGGATTTGCATTCCATCATCTTTAATCTCCGCAAGATCTCAACTATATATTTTCCTTGGCTAAGGAAAATCTTATATGGCCTCTACCACACCTCTAGTCCCATTAAATTCAGATCCTTGATTTTGAACTATGAAGTGAGTTCCCTCTTGCACCCATCTGTGAGCTTCTCATCCCCTGTAAGAAACATGTCAACCAATGTCAAGGGGAAACCATCCTCAATCTCATCAAAAATAATTGTCTGGCATATCCTGCCTTGGGTGCCTACAAAAATATTTATTCAATCTGTCAACATGAGACTCCTTCTCATGTATCTTGTAGCTGCTCTATGTACACTTATTTTGGCTACTGGAGAAAGTGTCTCATCATAATCTTCTCCCTCTGTCTTGGAGAATCTTCCAGCCACAAATATCGCTTGGTACTTCTCTATGCTTCCATTTGTAGCATGCTTGATCTTGTAGATCCACTTTGGAAGTCACCACTAATTTCCCTTCTGGTCCTGGAACCACTTTCCACACATCATCATAACATCCTTCCAAACTTTTTTATTTGCAACTTCCTCATAAGTGGAAGGTTCTTCCTCATTGGTGCCACATAGCTGGAAAACATGTGTGGTCTCTTTCTCTCTCTGAAACTGAGGAAAAATCCATATCCTAGTCCTTCTAACTGGTTACCTCCTATGTCATTGTAAAAATTCTACTGAAATAAGGGAATCCTCTCAAAAGGTCTTATATCTCCTTGAAGTCTATGAAGCTTTGATCTATCCTCCTCAACTCATGGCACCTGTTTGTTAGTTCTAGAAGACGTCTCTCTCTCCCATCTGAATTTGATGAGGAATACTTTTTGAATGAAAGTCTCTAAGCCATTGACTCTCTTTGAGATCATGCTCACTTTGACTCTACATTCTCCCTATGAAGCTTGAATCCCTCTGAACTCTAGCTCCTTCTGATCTGGTACTTGGTGGGGTTGCATGCCTCACCACTGGTGGAGCCATCTGCTCCTCCTCATGATATGGCTCATAAATGTCATATATATGTATCCCCTTTTCTTCCTACAAAGTATCACGGGACTGTGTTGGTCTCTTCCTGGTTACTACAACGTTTATGAGTATTCCCTTTTGGCTCTAATGATTCTTCCCGATGATCTGAAGAGTGATCAATTGAACTAGAAGGATCTGTATGACCATCCTCTGAGCCTTTTTCTCCATGTATCAACTAGAGACCATCTAATATGTTTCCTCCTACAACCGTCATTATAGCTCCCTCTCATATCTATCACCTGTGACCTGCCCATAACAAGGGAAACAACAAGGGAAAACAACAGACAAGAATAATATTCTTATAATAAAAACAACAAGAAACACAAGAATAGGAACAATCGTCACAGTAGCTCCTTCTCGGAGCTATCACTCGTGACCTGCCTGGAACAAGAGCCAAAACAAAAATACAATAACAAGAAACAAGAAGAACACTCTTCAACACTCTTCCAATGTTGTGACCAATCATTCCTCAATGGTAACCTTCCTGGAACAAGAAACAAGGACAAAAACCAAGAACATCTCGTAGAGGAGATCAATTTATCTTGTAAACAAGTGCATCATTAATACTGAACGATGAGTTTTTACTTAATGATCATCATACCAACATTATTCAAGTGTTACTAAACATTTGATAGAAATAACAATAATAGAACTCTAAAGAATATTACTGCTATTACTAAACATTTGATAGTAATAGCAGTAATATTCTAGATACAACACTTAGGCTGCAATAGTATAAAATATCAAACCTGATATGAAAACCTAGAGTTTAGTTGTTGTTGTCCCATTTGAGTTGTTCTATATTGTAGGAGACATCGTCATTGTTGCCTCCAACTCTTGGGCTTCCTCTGAGTGCACTAGATCTAAGATCCCTTTGGATCTACTGTCACTTCTTGGATCCAACTTTATCTTACGATGATCTTCCTTCTAGTGATTAGACTGTTTTGAAGGAAACCTGCTCTAAAACCATGTTATATTTTTCATTAGTTTCGTTAACATTATATTTACCATAAAATTTTTATCTTCTTTTAACATTCAATAATCATATATTGAAATATATAAGTAGTAGATAAACAAGCATAAGAAGACACAAATATTTTTCCTAGGAAGACCCCAAACAACCATATTTTCTCCTCATTGGTAGAAACAACCATATTTTCTCCTATACTATGATTAATACTCAGGTTCAGGTCTTTAAGTGGAATAGTTTTGTGGTGCCTTGGAGCATGGCTCGATTATCACATGCTCGTTAACCTCTATGCCCAACTAAGGCTACGAGATAATGCCAAAAACAACATAAATTTTTCTCTAATATCAAAATCGATTTTATTGATTGGTTGTAGCATTCAACAGTAGAAAATAGAGTTATAATAGCCTTAAACATTCAAGTTTGATTCTAACACATGAATGCAATCCTACAATGCTTCATTCACAAATATGCAAATTTAAAATACAAACACTAATCTAAACAAACTGAGGGTATTAAACCCATAATGTTCAAAATATTAGTGCATCACAGGAATAGAAACATAACAATATAGAAAAGAAAACACAATATTAAATCATTTACTAACATAATTAGTTTACTTATATTTTTCTAAGACAATATTGTTCCAACTGGTTGCAAATGAAGGACGTTCCTCCTCACCTTAGGCTCACTATCACACTTAATCTTTATGTGACAAGGTCAACCCCTAAGTTGAGGCTATGAATCCACAAGGAGTGAAGTCTTAAGGTCTAACTCCAAGTTCTATCTCTCAACACAAAACCCAAAAAACTCTCATAGGTAAGAATTCCTCTACAGCTATCCCAATTCAACCAACACTCTTCCTCTCACACCATGTACCACACGAGGAATGGTATCCTCTTAACTGTAGAGCAACCCCTTAGGCTATCCCAATTCCCATTGGGTGCTCTAGAATAGGTTGGCCAATGAATCTCTCCTGGAACTCACGAATTCTCAAATGTAGGCCAAATTCCTTTCTATCTTAGCCATCTATCCAATCACCAATATTTTTGTAGTTATATGGTTGTAAATTCCTCACAGTTATTTACCACAACAACAATATAATCATCAGGATAAGTAAAATTGATTTCAACAACATTAACCTTCATGCAACGACAATAAGAGTTCCATCGATTAATTATTTCTCATGTTCTTCCATTTGTACCATAATTCGTACAATATCAACAACAATTCAAATTCCTCGGAGTAGCCCATTCTTTACCAAATTTCCGAACTGCATAATTATTCCAATCCCCCTTGCATGTATAAATTCTCAAGAATATATTTGCATGTAGAGAATCCACCATGTGTTGGCTTGAGATGCCCATGTTTCACTTAATACAACTAACCCTAAAGCCTAGTATAATATAAAACAAAGGTCAATTAATTTATATTTAATAATTAAAGGGTTCCAAGACTTAGGTTAAGTAATTAGCTAAGGTTCCACCATTTATCCCCCTAAGGCCTTCTATAAGACAACTTTTCACTTCCCCTACTTCTGGAATCATAGCCTCCCATCTCTTTTAGTTATTCTTTGTTTGCAACTAGTTTTTTTTTCATATTATAACAGAATATACAATTATAGTTCACACATGTCCAACTTATAGTCATTTCAACATTACATTTACATTCATATTGTGGGATCAAAATGGGGGTATTACATTCCCCTCCCCCTTAAATTTGCATTGTCCTCGGTGCATAATAGAACTATGTACAATATCAAAAACTTTAACATTAAAACTTCAAAACAAATGTGTGTATGCGTCTTGCATGGAATCCTCCAGATTCCATGCCACTTCTTTAGGGATGTAATGATTCCATTGGACCTTTATCTACCCTATTGCTATGTTATTGAGCTACATGACCTTCTTTTCTAGAATAAATATTGGAAAGAACGTAAAGAAAAAAATATTGGGATAAAGGAACATGATAAGAATTGGCATGGTGTTGGCACCCAAAGTTTTGGGTTCATTTTGCACATGAACAAAAACGAAGTTGTGCGTGCTCATTCTAAGTTTTGCACTTGCCTAAGCTAATGCACGAAAAATGGAAAGAAGTGGATGCCAGACCGAGTTTTAATATTGCACGTCAAGCTTGAAGTTTACCAAGCACATGTCGGTCCGGGTTTTTGACAGTTGCACTGAAAATCAAGAAGCACAAAGGAATCAAAAAAGGAATCATCGAAAAATATTCTCCAATGATTAATGCCAACAACACAAGGGAACATAGAGCTAAAAAAAATGTGAGTTGGCGAGGCAGTTAAGATTGCCCTGATTCCTAAAGGCTACGTGGACTACAATCAGGTTCTAGAAGCGTGCGAGGGTGTTTTTCAATAGGACGAGTGGAGTAGAGCAGAAAGAAACAAAGCTCCAGAGTAGAGAAAGTTATAAAAGGAAGGAACAACATTAGAAATAGAGTTAGATGAGGAAATAGTGAGACACTTGCAAAGAAGATTCAGTCAGTGATAGTGTGTCGAGCTCACTCCGAGCCTTTGTAATGTTGCAATACTTCTGAATATAAATCTGAGTCTATCATATGTCTAATATCTAAGACGATGCACCTTGCATAGTGTGTTGTATTTTTGAGAAACTATCTAAAGAATATATGAAGTTGTGTTGTTGTTTAATATAGTCTGCTTAAATGTACACAGTGTTATGAAATGAAAGGAATAATAAAGTTGCGACAATTTTGATATATTGAGTGTTTATCATGTGTTATTTGAATATGTCATTGTATTGTTTTACTTATTAGCACAATAATTCATCGGATATGGAATGTATGAGTGTCATCTCAGATGGATCCTGGTTTGTTTAGTCCTTCATCCCTGACACAAGACCTTATGGTCTCTATGACCCCCTTTGTGTCTTGGGTGAGACCTTCCTCAACCTTGGCCAAGGATTGATATGCCGATGCTCTAGGGGTTTTGTTGGTTAACTATGGATGAACCTAGGTCTAAACTCCCCAGCGTTAAGAAGGACATGCGCAAACGTGGAACAAAATGCCAACAAATGGTTCCTGACGATTCAACTCATTGAAAGGTAAAGCAATCCAATTTTGGAAATTTGCACATGCCACAAGTACACATTCAGTTATGCCATTACAATCCCCGATAAGCATCACCAGTACGATGGATCCAACAATTGATTTCCCCATGTATCATGCTTCGCCGCCACTTTCTACTTATTCTCCAAGAAACACCCCCCCCGTCAGATCTCTCTTTCACCCCAACTTACCATTTCCTCCATTCCCCATTCTATATATACCAACACCACTTATGCTCTCGATGGAGTAATTCTCCACACCCCATTACTACCCACCCCCTCCTATGACTTCCTCCATTCCCCATTCTATATATACCAACACCACTTATGCTCTCGATGGAGTAATTCTCCACACCCCATTACTACCCACCCCCTCCTATGACTTCCTCCATCCTTTGTTTGGTATTTTCCCCGATTTACCTCGCCATATCAAATTTTCTCAGCTCTCTTTCCAACTTCTCCTTCATGGCGTGGCTTAGAAAAATGTCCATACTATGTTCTTTCTAGTTCAATCGAGCAATTCAACAACCTACACTTTAGTTTTCACAAAGATTTCCAGTATGTCACCAGTTGCTTGGTAGAGGTCCTTCGCCCTTCTTTCCTAACAAGAATCAACTCAGTGCCACACAGTTCCCTAAACTATGTTTCGTATCCGCAATTGTTCACCAGCAATCTCAACCTAAATTTGGTTGAACAATCGCTATGCATCATCACCTTTGTTGATAGGAAGAGACCCTACTCTCTAGTTCGCTAGAATCCCTACTCTCATCTATCGCCATGGATCCCCTCCAGCAGTAGAAATCCCGAGGAAATCCAATTCATCCAGATTAGTTGTTGGGTTTGTCACTATCTCCTATCGCCATGGATCCTAAACCCTCCAGCGGTAGAAAGGTCGAGGCTACTAGCTCGATCTGCTCCTCCCAGAAAAAAAAGACCAGCAAAGAATGATGCTCTCTCTTGGTGGAGCCTAACTTCTCTTCAGTGATCGATGTTTGATGGTGGGATTTAAATAGATCCCTCATTCAACTGCATAGACACCAGCAAAGGTTCTCGATCAAGCATTTGGCAGCATGCACTCCAACTCATTTTAGGACTTGGCCCTACTTGACTCATTCTAGGACTCGGGTCGAGTTGCAACTACAACCTGAACATATGATTTTCTCTTACTCGGGCCTGACCACAATCACAACTTGTTTTGAAGACCGATGATTTGGTCTTACTCAAACTTTCAACCTTGATCGCATGAAGCAGTTGGCTTGAGGACGAGCAAAGTAATACTGGTGGGAGCTTGTTGGCACTCAAAGTTTTAGGTTCATTTCGTGCACTTGCACAAACAAAGTTGTGCACACTCATTATGAGTTTTGCGTGCACCTAAGCTTATGCACAAAGAATGAAAAGAAGCGTGCATCAGACCGAGTTTTGATATTGCACATCGAGTTTGAAGTCTACCAAGCATGCGTTGGTCTAGGTTTTTAACAGTTGCGTCAGAAATCAAGAAGCATGTCGGAATCAAGAAAGGAATCATCAGAAAATCTTCTCCAATGATTGATGCCAACAGCACAAGGGAATGTGGAGCTGACAAAAGGAAAGCTGGCGAGACAGTTAAGATTGTCCTGATTCTTAAAGGCTATGTGGACTGCAGGGAAGTGCCAGAAGCATGCGACGTAGTTTTGTCAATAGGATGAGTGGAGCAGAGCATAAAGAGAAAGAGATTCTGAACAAATAAAGGTATAAAAGGAAGCAACGACATCAAAAATATAGTTAGATGGTTAGATGAGGAAAGAGTGAGACACTTGCAGAGAAGATTCAGTTATTCATAGTATGTTGACCTCACTCTAACCCTTTGTAATGTTGTAATGCTTCTGAATATAAATCTCATATCTAAGAGGATGCACCTTGCACAGTATGGAATGTACAAGTGCCATCCCGGATGGATCTTGGTTTGTTTAGTCCTTCATCCCTGACGCAAGACCTTATGGTCTCTGTGATCCCCTCTACGTCTCGAGTGAGACCTTCCTCGGCCTTGGTCGAGGATTGATATGCCAATGCTCTAGGGCTTTTGTTGGTCAACTCTAGACAGACCTTGAGTCTAAACTCCCCAACGTTAAGAAGGATGTGCGAAAGCGTGGAACAAAACGCCAACAAATGGTAGATGCGCAGTTCATATAGTTGTGGAATGACCAATGGACAATATGCAAAGTTCATATAATTGTGTCAACTATAGATAATTACTGTTTAGATGGAGTTCCTTTTGTTGAGTTTGAAGATATGCTAATTTACCTATGCAAAGGGAATATTGTGGCAAGACCGATTGGCACATTTACACTTGATTTGTTTTATCACTTGTAAAGAGTTGCTAACACTTGGAGTGAGCTATGTGTTAGTCGAAGGATTTGGAAGTCGATTGTTATTTGGCTATAAACTCTAGGTGATAGATTAAAGTGAATATGGTGTAATAATATTGTAATCCTAGATAAACTTGGGGGATAGATTTTTATCAAAAAATCAAGTTTAAAGGGGGATTTTTGGAGTTAACCTTGACTTGGTAAACCATTTTAACACATGGTTTACTATGGCACATAATGTTAATACAATGTATTCCATTTAATGAAATTATATTTAAAGACAATGTATCCCATTGTAAAGATCCTTTAGTGGCCAAGGATAATGAAAATATTTTTGTGCCAAATCCCCAAGCTTGGGTTTCTATGTAGAACTAGTCTTTGGTCTAAGTGTGTATGCTTGTGTTTATCTCTCTCCTACATGTGTACAATTTAACATATTTTAGGTAAGGGTTCATTTATAAGATGCATATATGTAAATTTTAACTTGAAAGATATTTGACTCTAAACAACCAACCACTTCTCCCCTAAAACAAGGATTCCAACTAAGAAATTTATAGTATCTCTAGTAAAGGACTTCAAGACCTAGGAAAAATTTAGGGGCTAAATTTGGTCCATCGACTAATTTTCCATGATTTTTTCAAAAACAAGATTTACCAATTTCTATTTTTTTTTTTTTTATAATTTATCCACTCAAATTCTACAAGATAAAAGTATTTAGTTTAAAAATCACCAAAATTTTCTATAAGCCACATAAAATTTGAATATTTTTATAAAAATATTGTCAAACATTTTATGGTTGGAATTTTATGAATTGGTGAGATTTGCCAAGGTTTCTACACTTTTCAGTATGGATCCTTAAAAAATTCCTTGTTCAAGACTACTATAAACCATGGCTCTAGTTGTAATTAATGATGAAAACTAGTTACTAATATTATGATGTAATTCAAAGCTCGACACAATTTCAAGGAGGACAATAGTATTCTCATAAGATTTTGCATTTGGATCTTCATATTCTATGCCAAGGAAAACTCCAAGAGTTTAGGTTGCACAACTAGCATACTTGAAGGTAGATTTGGTGTGAAAATAAAAGACTTTGTGTTAAATTTCAAGAATGCAAATTAAGGGGCACATGTAGATTAGGCTCAACAACAACTGAGATAAGTCGAATACCAAAATATTTATTAGTGACATAGAGGATTTGAGGCGACGAGAGGGGCATCTTGAAAGAAGCAACAACAAATGTTGCTTTTTGCAGCAATCTTTCTCCATAACCACTAGAAACCAAAGGGAAATGAAGTCATGTTGTTAGATGGCTGAGTACATTGAAACAATAAAGGATTGGCCTTAAAGAATTGTGTTCCATATGTTACATATACCAACAAGCCCTTCATTATTGGAAACCTTGCTAAGTATTAAAAGATTCTAAAAGTCAAAACTCATTTTAAAATAATGACCAAAACCCTAAAGGGAGAAAAACCTTAAGGATAATGAAAGTTTGACTAATTATAGTCATCTCAAGAAATTATTTTGGGGAATAAGGCATAAGAAACTCACCTAAAAACCCAAGGTTAGAATCTCAAATACAAGCCTAAGTATTAAACCATTATTACAAAATTTGTAGGTAATAACACCTCAAAACATTTGTGCAAAAGTCAAGTCAAAATCCCAAAATAGCTTTGCAATGTGTAAGCATCTTCACTTAAAACCCAAACTCATTGCAAAAAGAAATTCCAATACCCATGCCCAACGAAGATGTTAGTACACTAAATATAGTTATGATGAACATAAATGTAGGATACTATAACTAGTGCAAAAAGATGCCATCACAATGTGATGAAGAATGGGAAAAGAGGATGCCTTGCCATTTGATCCTTCGAAAGCATTAAAGTTGTGTTTTTATAGAGAAATGACATTTTATACCACCCTCCATATAGGATTTCTAATTTGAGAACTCTAAAATATGGTATCATTAGGAATAATTAATTTTAAAAAGAGTACTTTTCATGACTAAATTGAAAATGAAAATGCAATTTAAACATGGGAAAAGATGGAAAATTTTAAAGTCAAGAAAAACCTTGTGAGCTCCCCCCTCTTCCTTGAAATATTTTGATGGAGGATGGCTCAACTACTAGCCACAATAGTAATTGGTAACCCTAAAGAACTAGAGCAAATATGAATCTATGACATATGGCCTCTCTGTTAGCAACATGCCTTGGGTAGATAGTTCAATTGATGCTAACCCTTGATGCTTAAACCATATTTTATATTTACCTTTATTATCTTCAACAAACAAATATTACCATTAAAATTTTACCTTCTATTTTTAAAAACATGAAATTTACTTTTAATTATCATAATTATAGTTTTTATTTGGGAAAGCTATATGAATGACATATGAGATTACATTTATTATAGTGAACAATCTGTCTTATTATTTCCCTTCCTTGATGCTTAAACCATATTTTATATTTACCTTTATTATCTTCAACAAACAAATATTACCATTAAAATTTTACCTTCTATTTTTAAAAACATGAAATTTACTTTTAATTATCATAATTATAGTTTTTATTTGGGAAAGCTATATGAATGACATATGAGATTACATTTATTATAGTGAACAATCTGTCTTATTATTTCCCTTACTTTGATTGTTTTTTTCAATCATTACTACTATAATTGCACATATTGTTTTTTTCAATCATTACTACTATAACTGCACATGTTAACAATTACCATCTAAATAGATGGATTTTAGCTAATACACATAACTCAAGTTGAAGTTTAATCATGCCATAATAATGAAATGAAGTTTGTGTCTATAAAATTAGAAAATTGACCTTATAATATGTTAATAAGTGGATTAAATACATAGATTTTTATATGAAAGTTTTGATTCAAAATTTGGGAATTGATAATAAAGCAATATGAAATGAAATACATGTTAATATCAAATATTGTTTACCAATGTATTTAATTTTGTCAATTAAACAAACCCTAACAATAATCCACTTCCCAAAGCAATAATATGATTTGTCAATGATTGATGGTTATTGTAAATGCATATCTAGCACAACAAAATATAAACTTCTAACATAAATTATAAATAAAAAGTTCCAATAAAATTCCCCTATATATTCATGTCTAGAAAAGTTCAACTATACCATTTCACATCAAATTCTTTAATTAACATGTTACAAAACCCAAAGTTATATTACAAATGACAAAGAAATTGAATACAAGTAATGGATACACAATGTTTAATTCTATGTTGAGATAAATTGTATTAGAGCTTATATTACCATCAGCAAAGTTATTTGCCATATTGGTTAGTATATACATCTATGAACACGACCATTCAAATGGATAAACATGTTCAAATAAATGTCAACCTGTCTATATTTTGACAACTTTGAATTCATAATAAGGGCATGTGTTTGTACTTCGACATTTCCAATTATTTGCATATACATGAAATCTAAAAAAGCATGCCTAAATATGAGTAGATTTAGACTAGCACATCCACATCAATGGTGGATGGTGAACACCAATAGGGACCTGCATCTATCAACCGTATAGACATATGTCATCTACCAACCAAACATTTCTCAGATACCAACTATACAAACATGTATAATCCCATAATTAACATTTGCACAACTAAATTATTGGATGGTGGTTAACAATCAAACAATTAAATTATTGGATGGTAGAGATTAAAAGAAAACACAACTATTAGATTCATTCCACTGTCCGATCTTGCACTCTCCATCCTATTTCCAAAATAGGCACGCATATCAACATAATAAGTAGAAAGTGATGGTATCCAACACTCGGTTGATTTCTAATTACAGTTAAAAAAAAATTGAACATGCTTGTAAACAATATTAGATAAGGACATGAACTGCTTTTGTCATGTTGCATTTTCTGTTACTCTGATAATTTTTCATAGCACAAGAAACTCCTTATTAACTCTTGTTTCACTATATGCATGCAATAATTCTTTCCAAAAAACATTTCAAAATACCACAAAGATGCAATCTTCCATCACTACAAAAGGCATGTTAACATGTTGATTACTTCCCAATATATCCTTGGCAAAATCTATCGAATCTATCAATATGTTCATTATTCAAGTTTTTCACATAGATAACCAAGGGGTGTTCATGGACAATATCAAGCGCCAAGTAAAGACTTTATTTTACAAATGTTAAATGAATTTTCCACTTGATTTTAGTTGCACCCACCTTCAATATGCAATTTCAAAAATGCTATATCGCAGACTCCTATCTACCCCCTCCACGCAAGGAAATTATACTGTGAACTAATTACTTTTGAAACATTCCTATGATTACCGAGGGGTATCCAAATCTTTCATTAGATTATAGTTTTCATTATTGCACATCTAATGAATTAGAAAGCTTACCTCTATAACCAAATAGATACAATATACCTTGAGCACCCAAAATTGGCATTTTTACTAAGAAATCGTGAATTCTACAAGAATATAATCTAAAGTGAAGAGCTTTGTCCTTGGATAAAGAGAGACCACTCACAGCATTACTCTAATTGTCACTAGGAAATCTCACTAGCTATAACAATAAGAGTTAACTTTTGTGAAACAAGGTTCTCTAATCTGAGCTTGGAAAATGAATTGGAAGAACATCAATCAGAGTGATGGCTGATAATCTTGTTAATTTTGGTTATTGTATAATGATGCAAATCTTGTTAATTTTGGTTATTGTATAATGATGCAAGTTTTATAGTGCCTGCATTCATCTGATTGATGACTAGATTTGAAGACTAGCTCTAGCTCACTGTATCTTGCATACAAGGAATCTAGTTTTGTACTATGCAGGTCATTCTTGTTTATTGTATCTTGTATATAGGGTATACAAGTTCCTTTGTTTATATGTGACATGGTTTTCAAAAATAAATGAAGTTTAACTTGAACAGAATGTTTTCTTTCATTTGTAGCAGCGTTCATGCTCTTTTAAAGCTCGAGTAACACATTCTTTTAATAAAATAATGTAACATGTACTTATTAACGTAAAATCGGCAATATAAAAGCATATATTAAATTCCCAAGTGATATGATGCCACTCTGGCGATTTTATAACTACATTTTAAGTAATACAATACACGCTTATTAATTATGTACACAAATAACACTTTCTAATAATGTTTTTTATAAGAATATTTACAGAATCATATGTAGTACTTTCTAAGTTATATAAAGTCAATTTGGTGATTTTGTTACCACTCATGCACCCATATGAGTGCCAATCATACAAATGATTTCTAAATTATATCAAGTCATTTTGGTGATTTTGTTACCACTCACGCACCCATATGAGTGCCAACAATACAAAGGATTCCTTCCCTGCAGTCCAAAAGCATTTCAAAGCCATTCGATAAAATTAAAACCTTATAGGTCGCATTTTGTCACAAAATAAATGTCTTTTAAATAATTATGCTTGAAATAGTGTGATGCCAGCATTTGTTTAATTCCAACTTTTTAAGAGAGAATGGTTGAACTCAGTTAGCTGAAAAAAAGAAAAAGTGTCCTCCATATAAATTATCTTCCAAAATAACGTAAAGCCATCATTTTGTTTAATGGACAGTTTCTCAAAGTGAAGGGTTTATATTAGAAATGAAAAGTAGGTTACACATACTAAATTTGCCATTAAGTCCAGCAAAATATGTATAGTAGAATTCAACTCAAAATAATTTCTTGTATGAAATGCACCAATGCCCTTTGGTAGTCTCAGAGATATTTTCTTGAAATAGTAAAAGGAAAAATGTGATAATTGATTGACAAGTGGCACGTGACACACACCTACACACTTTAGGAAGTACCATTACATGAAAAGGTAGCTCTTTACGTTTATTAGAATCAATGTTAGCACTTGAGTTGACAATCTATTCTCATAAAATCGATTTATACAGGAATGCAAATGACAATTGAAACCATTCACTTTGAGAGAAAAATATGATAATTTACAAGCAAAAGAACAAGTTTAATAAATTCATCCTATCCATTTTTTTCTTCCTTCAGTGGTTTTCTTTCAATGCATGCCCATTTAGTCACACTAAAATTCCCGAGAGTGGCATAAATTTGGCAGACCTTCTCTTTTTATTCTGATTACACATTTATTCCAATTCACATTTTCTTGATAGAATATTTTGAAGATCCATGCATGCCCATTTAGTCACACTAAAATTTCCCAAGAGGCATAGATTTGGCAGACCTTTTCTTTTTATCGTGCCTTGGTAATGGTTTTGATTACCTTTGGCTTTTATTTGAATATAATTACCCAGGAACTTTTAAAAGGTAGGTGGCACTTGATTCTCATTACCCATATTTATTCCAATTCACATTTTCTTGATAGAATATTTTGAAGATCTGATAGAAATCATAATATATAGAAATTATAATTAATGAAATCATTTGGTGGAGATCCTGTGATTTATCTTGTTCAAAAAATGTTTTCAATGTGAATGTACATCTCGGATACTTGTCCAAAGATGAAAATGATTGATAATGCTTAATTTAGTTGCGCTCTTTCAATGGATTCAATTGGCTAAAATAAAATGTTTGCCACTGTCCCAATGTAAATGTCAAAACCGACCTATACAATTGTCTGATATAGACAATTCCTAGAAATGGCTAGACAACCAAAAGGAAATCAAGCTTGTCTAAATTTCCTCCCACGTATTCAAACTCCAAAACAACGGTTCATTTACAACTAGATGCCATTACATTACTACAAAATTGAAGCTTTGAACTTGCCAAATTCATCTACCATTAGCCAAATGAGCAATCAAAA
>JASDQU010240650.1:50725-73648 GCA_032191745.1 Picea mariana | reverse complement strand
CATTGCAATCTTGCCAATCTTGAAATCCTGAAAACTGTTAAGTCTGCTGAATTTTGAATGGGACCTAAAATTCTACTTTCTCCATATGAAGTCCAATGAGGTTGGAACCACTCTCAAACATCCTGAAACAATTAATGGTAATGTTAAAAATTTAAGTAAAAGGATGAAAATGAAAATGAGTGACCTTAAGGATAAAAATTTATTAAATAGCATTAATAAGACAAAATAACCCTTCGCTGCACACCAAAACACCTTACAGCGCCAACTTGCATGAGAAAACATGAGCCATGTACTTCTCTGTTACTTAGGTTTTAGATTTTAGGGGGTTTTAGAGGGTTTCAGGTTTCTGGGACCAAATCGGCCGGTTTATGACCAAACCGGCCGGTTTATGACAAAACCGACCGGTTCGGTTTATTGACCGGTTTGAACCGGTCGACCATCAAACCGGTCAAACCGGCCGGTTTCGGTTTCAGTTCAACGGTTTTTAAAACACTGATTTGTCTACTGTTCATGGGTATTCCGCTGCTGTTTTATTTTCAGATTGCTTAGTTAATGTATTTCTGCTCATAAACTACTGTAGAATGCTTATTCTTACTGCATTACAGTTTTAGTATTATTGGAGGTTGAAATCAGAATTTAACTAAGTGTTTGAGTTAAGATTTTTACATTCTTTGCTGATTCTGACTTGTTTCAGCTGCAACATCATCTAGGACTTCATTGCTTGATCTCTGCCACACCTAAAACCTCTCTGGCCTAGGGATTAAGACTGAGTTTTTAATGAAAATACAACCATCTTTCTACTGAACTAACCCTGCATTCTCTATGTCTAGCAACCGGAATAAACCCTATTCATCCACAGTGATTGCAGTTTATCTGTCACCAATAAGCAAGAGTATGCAACCACATGGTGGTCATTCCTACAGCTAGGGAAGGATTTATTATATTTAGAATTTAGGCTCCCTATCTTTTCCATCATTTCCAACTAGAAGGAATGAAAAAAAATGTGCTGTGTGTTAAAATCTGTTAGTGGCAACGAAATTAACTACTCACCTTTCAAGTACAATTCCCGCGCTTAGTTACAGTTCTCTCCCCCAGATAAAGTCTCTTTACATTTCCGTCTAATACATAAAGCCTCTTGTGGATAATAGATGAGATTTTTCTGGAATAGAAGCTACTTGCACAAAGCGATTACATCTCTAAACATGATTTGGAAAGGCTTAGTATGTCTTCGGATGAATTACAAGCCCTGATCATCTGTCGTCTATTTGCATTTAGTGGTGTGCCTCTCTCCCAAATCTTTGCAACAGAAATTTATCAAGTTGTCCAGGATTTGGTGTGCCATCTTCACTCAAATAATCAGTTGGCAATGAACGAATGCATGCAAGGATATGTTGAACATCTCTATAAAGTCTGGAAACAGGAAACATCTGAATCAGTCACTTAAACACAAAGAAAAAAAATTGCTTTGCAACAAAAATGACTCTGCACTGAATTATGAAGCATAGATTAATTATAAGAGAATTTCAATCCGAGGAGATTACCTGTTTTTCGCTTGAGGGTTGCTAGCATCTATCTTTGAAAACGCATCCGAAATTTGTGAGTGAAAGTTTTGAACTACTTGTCTGTTCAGCCATATTAAGAAAAATTAATTCTCTCAGCACAACTCCATGTTGCAGAGCAGGATGCTTCAAGAACTATACAGATATAGTAGATATTACTCATGAAAATAAAAATCAGTCCATCTATATCTATAAATCTATCTATCTATCAGACTATATATGGACAAGTATACTTTGCAGGAGCCCAGAAGGTTATTTCACTTCCGAATACTGTTCCATCTATATCAATCAATCTATCTATCTATCAGACTATATATATATATATATATATTTCAAATGGGCAAGTATATTTTGCAGGAGCCCAGAAGGTTATTCCACTCACCAAGAGGGTTCCCATTGCAAAGAACAAAATAGCACGTTACCAAACACAATCATCCACTTAAACTACGCATCGTTTTAAGAGGAAACATAGAACATATTTTATCACATGTTACTTAACATGCTTCAACAATGTAGTCAATGTGAAAGCTTAAAACTAGATAAAGTTATGTGGTCAACAAAAAATGTAGTTAGTTGCAGAACAAGATGTGCCATTGGAGAAATATTTTTTGGCAGTTTTCAAAGGATGATTGGCACCCAAGAGATTTATTCCATTGAGTTTTATTAAGTCTGTATCTGTCAGAGAAATGTTTGCAGGGTTAAACCATAATGCATTTATGTTTATCCAGAAGCTGTACTAGCTGACAGACTGCTGCATGAGTGTGTGTCTTTGGCAATATAAAAAAAGCGGTTGCATAGCCCTTTGAGATATTCAGCAGGGAACATGGATGAAACAATCACTGGGAGATACAAGGTTAACATGATGCTATCTAGTTCTGATGCTAAGGCAAGCAATAAAATAAATTTATGCAAGCCTCGGACAAGACTACATAGCACTCGGAGAAAACTTTTTATGTTCCCATTCAGGTATTTATGTTAAACTTGCATATCCCATCCTCAGGGATTATGGATTGGGTTGTGAAGGCACTTCTCACTTTCCATTAACAGACCTTATGTCTTGTTCTAGAGTTATTGAACAAGTTTTGAGCCTTCAAGCTCATTGCTATTGGAATAAATTTTTTAACATAATTGTTTATGCTATTTTATTGTACACTTAGTTCTGCATAGCTTCTAGTTTCAAGGCTCTAATATGGGGAACAAGGTCTTGTCCCCTCAATGTCAATACATACAGATGGAGGATTATGATGTACTCTCCCAATGCCATTTACTGTTTGAGGACATTAAAATAAATCTTGATATCATTGAAATTAAGGATGACAACACATGAAATCATTATTGTAAACGATTGAGGCATAATGCAGGCAGTTATTTCTGTACCAATTCAAGGGATACTCAAGTTATCACATCATACTGAACTCAATACAAAAAATTGAACTTTCACTGAAATCACTGCAGCCCATATTCAAAGCATGATTTACCATCGTTTAACATGGATGACTAACCACTGGACATTTTGACAATCTCAATCTACAGTAATGATTACACTTCCCTCTCACTTCCACAGTATTCATAAAACGCATGGTACTCCACAGAAAACACTAAGTTTGGCATAGCATTTGTTTCTTTGCAACATCCCATTTAGATATCACAAATTGCATTAGTATATTATAGTAGAGCAATAGGATTTGCTGCCTTAACCAGGTAGAAAAATATTATGCTTGATAGGAATATCGGATGTGGCTTCTCAAGTAATAGAGCATACGTCATATGAGTCTTGATTAACAGAAGTAAGTTAAGTAGGTATTATGATTTTTGTTTTTGATTCATGTATCTAAATTATGACACTAGTGATGGTTGTGAATTTCTATGGAGGAAAGTCTCAATAATAGAGTAAAAAGAAATCAATAATAAATTTGTATCTTATTAATATAATAATATTTCAGATCGTGAATTTTTTCTTTTTTCCTGTTCGTGTTTTGTAAACACCTCACCCTCAATTGACTTGTTGCACCAACAATGAACTTCTCTAGAAATTATTTACTAGATACTTGAACTTCCCCAGCCTTTGACTAGTTTGAACTTTGAAATTGTTTTGCTTACTCAAGTTTCTAAACAATTGAAGTGTATATGGCAAGTTCTTTTCATTTAAAAGTCTACAGCTGCAAAGTGGCAACCTCACATAAAAAACTTCCAGGCAATTTGTTACAGACTGCATCCAGATATATATAAGACATTCAGACAATGACTAGGAATTATAGGGTTATCGTGAAGACAAGCATACCCAAATACAAAGAGATGATTGAATCCAACATTGGCTGCATAGTGCACAGCCTCACCTTAGCAGCATGGTAATACAGTGAGCCAAATCTTCCATGGAGACTCCTCCTATAGTAAGTAACACACAATCCTTACCAGGGAATACACACCTCCCCTCCCACCCCTTCTCCTGAAGTGCCCTTCAGATGGGAGTGCTCCCAGCACCACGCTCTCAAACAAAAGACCCACTCCCGGCCACTGTCGGAAATGCATTCCCTTGACACTCAAAATCTGCTCCTAGGGCACTCTCACACACACTGCATTTGTCTCATTATTTTTTTGTATCTTGGGCCCATGAGAAGGCCTGAATAGGCCTCACAACTTATGTAGAAGGCACAATGACTTAATAAAAACCTATTTCATTTCTCTTCCAATTCTATTTCTCATTTCATTTATCTTTGATTAGGGATTTTAGTGGGAAAAGTGTTGAAGCTTTAGGAGTGGATTTGTGAGAGCTTGGACACCTTTGTGAAGATGTGGCATCCTCGTCATTTTCCACTGTGTTGTCACAGATCCAAATGAAGTGACACGGATCCCAAGAAAAATAACATGAATCTCAATGTAGGTAGATATGGAGGGATGTGGACTTGCCTTGTGTAGCTACATCACCTTGGAACCATTATTGTGCTTGACATCACCTTGGAGCATGACACATGTACTTTAGAGTGTAGTGTCTCACTTGGGTTGGCCTACAAGTGCTCATTGTAGGTTGCTTGTGAGGGCTAAGACCCACATTGTATTGTGGGCCTCCCTTTGCTCTCATATAAATAGAGGAAGGAGAGAATTTTTCCATTTATATATGTTCATTCACTCTTGTGATGAGATGTGACCTAGAGAAGAGTGCCCACTAGCCTCTCTCTCTAGAGGCTTCACATGTGCTTGATCTCTCTGTCTCTCGAGCCACTAGGGTTTCTTGGTCTTATTGGAGTATCTTGGAGTATCTTAGAAGTCTAGGGTTGGGGCTTATCTCTTGGAGATTGGAGATTACAGTTTTGTGATAAAACCCTACGATGGAGTTGTAAAGAAGAAGAGGAAAGGGCGTCTTGCCTTGGAGGATCTGTTGGAGGATTCTTGCACATTGGATCTTCTTGGTTGCTAGGGTTTGTTGATTTGCCCTAGATAGGGTTTGGAGAGTTGGGAGGATTTGTACTAGCCTTGAGAGTAGCCTATGGTATGTACATGTACTTCATCTTCAGCATATTAATGAAATTTTAGGCTGTCCAAAACTCGTGCAATTTCCATATTTGATTTTCAGCTATATATGTACTTTACCCATTTTCATTTACAGCCATATATGTCTTGCAGCTTGCTGATTTGACATAAGCAAAAGGACAAGTGTTAAGCTATGTTACCGGATCCGCGGGGGGAAAATGAAGGAAACGCGGATCCCTAGATCCAGATCCAGATCCGTCTGGATCCGTGTAGGATCCGCCAGGGACACAGTTCGAGAAGATCAGAAAATGCAACTCGTGGATTGGAGGTGTTTCACCCAGCGCTCAAGCGGATCTCATGGTTTTGGAGGCGGATCCGGCCTTTTGGCATCTTGGAGTTTTCGAGATTAGAGTTTCCGACTGTTGACTGTGTCGCAGAATGACAATTCCAATATTGTTGTGTGTAAGAGGGCGACAAGGAGACCGTTTCAAGAGAGTACGAGGCTACAGTGACAGATTTATCCCTTTTTATTTTATTAAATTAAAGTCGTATTTCTCCTTTTTTTAAATATATTATTAAACTAAACTTTTAATAATATGCCTTTTTTAATATATTATTAAATTAGAATTTTAAAAATATGCCAATAGTTATGAAATAAATTTATAAATTATAATAGATGTAAAGTTTATATTAACATAAATTTATAATCATAATAGATGTAATGTTTATAATAATATAAACTATTATGTAGATGTAATAATTAATTTAAAAATTAAGTAATAATATAAAGTAATAATTAAGATACATATAAAGTAATTATTACCAACTAGGGTACGATGAAGTAAGTAAATTTTGCATAATATAAGGGGAGTAATATTTAAGTACCAACTACATTATTATTACTATATTATTAGTTGGTAACTTGGTACTCCCCTTATGTAACATACCCCGGCCTCCAACGCCAAGGCATGCCACCGACGAGTTTCATACACGAAAACTTTCATACTTAATACATTAAAAATAAACATCTACTTTTTGTTAACATAAACAAAATTATGTGAAAAACATACAGTAAATAAACACAGGTGTAACATACAGCATGTAATTAAATATATATAAAAAGTACTTATCTGCTTAAGGCCACCAACTGCGTGCAGACCTTCCACAAACCTCCCAGACCACACTGCTCCAAGCTATCAGCAGTGGGTCACCCCCGAGCTGGGACTAAACTCCACCCAGGGTAAAGGGAATCCTAGGTTAGGCTAAGGTTGCAAAGTCTCCAAGAAGGATTCTATCCCCCAGGAGTCCACTCACGTCCACAGCTTATAGTCCCTCATTCCCCACATGCTTGTCCCACCCCAGGGAGTGTGCCCCTTCTCTACTCAACATTCCTTCAGCTGCCCCACTCCCCTTCCGGGGCTTCAGCAACAGACTGGATAGGAAGTCTCAGAGCACTACAACTGTCATGAGGCTCCCTCTAGGAAAATCACTTCCCCAGTAATCTCTCTCTCCTGGAGAGAGTTGCTCACAGGCCTGACAACCTGCTTCTTTAGTCCAGCTCCCAGGCCAATCAAGTCCGAGTAATCACAAGAGAAAATCGGGTATGGCTCTAGTAATGACAGCAAGTCGCACCAGTCCAGAGAGAAACATGAGCAGCAACAACAAAATGGCTAGGGTGCGATCTGGCTCAGGCATAATATAGACGTGCTATGCTTCCCAAGAAAAGTACGGGTTAGCTTCACGGGGTTGCAAGTTACAGAGCTTGCAGAGGTAAAACGATGGAGGAAGTAGTTGTTGCATGAAAAATGCTCAGTGTCTGAGTGCGTGCATGAATGGGAAGCATGGAAAAATATGGCTAAGCGAACCCCCACAATGACTGATTTCCCCCATAAAATTGCATGCACCCAGATTGACACATGGCTCTCTTGGGAGCTCGATCCTCTCCACTTGGACTTCGTCCCTTTCCCCAAAGGAACTTAGGATAACAGGGTTTATTTCCCAAACCTTAGTCTTTAGGAGAAATATATTATAATATTCCCTTGGGGTTAAGCCCTCAAGCTTAGCCCTTTTTCCTAGCCTCTTAGCCCCTCCCCTTTCCCTACCTAGTGGAGCTTAGTCCCCCATAACTCTTTCTTCGTGGTCAGTCTACAAGCAGCGATGTATTTTATATTAATGATATGCATGATTACATATACAAAAATAGGCTCACTGGCCATTAGTATCACCTAAGCCACCTAGCTTATAATCACTTGGTTCACCAGCCTACAAAACATGTTTACAATTCAGCAGGGGCTTGGCCTTGGGTTATTACACCTTGTATTTATATTATTACTTAATTATTACTTATAATTATTATTTTATTACTTAGTAATCTTTTATATTTATATTATTGCTTAATTATTACTTTTATTACTTGATTATATACAACTTAAGTGGGTCTAGTAGTGAAGAACATGTGTTTCCTCCTAAGAGGTCATAAGTTCAAATCTAGAGGAGGGTAGGGTATGTATACCTTTGTAAACTTTACCAGTCAAATCGTTGGGCGAAGGGGGGCCCTTGTCCCACAAACAAGGGGGTCACATACACCAATTTGGTGTTTGGCTTGGCCATGACCTTAAAATTAGATTATTATTACTATTATTAATATAAAGCAATAACTTAATTAAGATACATGTAGATGTATGGTGTATGCCAATATCTACTTACTTCTAAGTTCTAGATGTATGCCGATATTTTCTTCCCAGAATTTTTATTATTATTATACTTACAAAGATATTACGTAATAATTGGTTTTGATTCTGAATTTCTAATATATAATTTTTTAAATTAAAAAACTATTATTATATATTTTTATACTTGACGTATCCTCGCTGTATCCAGATCCTGGCTTTTCAAAAATCTTGCGGATCTGTATCCGGGTAACATAGGTGTTAAGAGATTTGACATCTAAGTGAAGAATATTTTACTGCTATCATACTGCTGTTGTACTGCTGTTATTACTGCTGTAAAAGAATATTTCAGATCTGGTATTGGCTGATAAGTTGCCCTAAAACCACTGAAACGTATCCCTTTAGTTTGGTATCTTTTCTCCTTGAATTGCTGGAAAGTTTGGGTTGATTGGAAGTGAAACAATGTACTCTTTCCACCGCTGTTTTGTACCTTGTTTTATAGCAGCCCTAAGGCTGAAAATTCACAGGGATAAAATCAGAGAAACCTTCTAGGTTGAAGGTGAAATTTATTTTTTCCACTGAATTTTGAATTTCGAGAAATTTCCATACAAGCTTTACCATATCAAAAAATTTCTGAAAATTTGTCATATCAATATCAAATATCATGTCCTTATCTATGCAGCTTAGATTATATTTGAAAGAAAGAAAAGTTTGTGTCATTAATTTAAATTCTAAAATACAGGTAAATACAACATGCTCTTACCTAAATATTGTTTGGACATCTGCCTCAAGAAGGATTGGTGAAAGAACACGTTGCAGAACACCGACTTCCTGTACATAAATATGGAACAAAACAAAGAGATAARGTAAGATAAGGTAATTTACTAACGTCCACAAATTACCTAAGAATAGGTCAATGCRGCTAGAAAMTACACAAGTAAACATCACAATATACACAAAATAAAGACAATACATTCAAAAAWATTAATGAATATTCTAGAGTGCACAGATACATTATTACCTACRCATATTTATAACACAACTATACACCAAGATAGTCTCATGCAAATTTTAACRCAATTGAAAAGAAATTATTTACAAAGCTAGGTCTTTGAGATTTTAAAATAACATTAATAAAAGAATAAGGTCTTTGAGAAACCATTTTATGGAGCAACTTCACTTCCAAGAGCACAATAGTCGAGAATCRCATTAACCTATGTGTCGAGAATCACATTAACCTTTCTGTGTTGCTATAGAAGAAGAAAAAGACCTTAGGAGGAACAAAAGCTTGTAGTGTGAATTAACATAGAAACTGTAAATTTTACAGTCAAGTTTATTTCTATGATCATAAAAACTATGGTCCTAGAGAGAAAAGTGACATTTTAAGCGATAGAGAAAAAACTGCATGCAGATTTAAACATTTAAACATGATAACTTACTAAGCAAACACTCATTCTCATTTTTATTTTGTTAATAATTTTCTACAAACTAAACTAGGACAATAAAACATTGTCAAACAAACCATGGTTGAACAACTTTCACATTGCCAACCAATAGGTTCAATTTGCCAACACATAACAACACAATAATTTATCTTTAACTTTTACCTCACCAATCAAACAAAAATTCACCCTTGAATCTTGTTTGATAATATTGTCTGCATGCTCTCTCAATGTCACCATTCTGTTAATGTTTTCAAATGTTAATGCTATCAAAAGAATTCCATCTCTTTCAAACAAATCTGAAGTCGTTATAAGCAGATTAATCTTCATAGCTGGCCTGCAAATTGCACGAATGTCCTTAATCCCTTATTGCACTAGCTCCATTTATCAACAGATGTGGAGCTTGTATCACCAGGAGAGACTCTTGCAGGTAAACACATCGTAGATTTTGCAATGCCTTCTAGCTGCCAACATCATCTATAGGTAGGGATACCAGAATCGCCTACTTCAGGAATTGTGCCGGGACAAAACACATTACAGATCCCTAGATGTGTCGATTGCACCCAGAAACGCCTCCTTAGTTGGGACTCAGGAGTGTTTCTGACCAGAGACATATTTGGTGAAGACATTGTAGATTTTGTGTTGTCTTCCAGCTCCCAACATCATCTATAAGTAGGGATACCAGACTCCCCTAGTTTGGGCATTGTTCCTGGAACAGAGGCATTTCAGATGCATAGATGTGTCGGTCTGCACCCAAAAATGCCTTCCTAGTTGGGGATATCTCTGACCAGAGATATATTTGGTGACAAGAAATCTCCATAAGTAAATTCCCAAAGAAGGAATTGTAAAAAGTTGGAAATGCCTTGTCTAACTCAAGATGCATTTCTAATTTTAGGAATTGCCTCCATCTAGGAAGTGAAATTCCATAAAAAAATAAAATTAGAAAATAAAAACTAGTAGTGAGGGACCAATGAAGCCTCCCAACAACCAAACTTTGCTAGGGGAGGTGTGGGCCCCCACTTTTAATCTTTTTCTTAAAACATAAAAGCATGTGTATAAATACTAAAATCCCTCCAAAACCCTAGCAAAGCACATTTTTGCAGTAAGAAATTGGAAGAGAAGCAATTGCGAAGACATAACAAGAAGGAGGACAATGCCTTTTCATGTTGACTGGAAAAAAAGACTGTTTTTGTGTGTTGGGAGGCACACGAAGTAAGAGTAGAAGAGGAATTCATTCACTTCTTTTGTTCTATCAGGAAACAACCCACTTGCACAAGGTTGCAAAGACATACCCGCTCGAATTGGTTATGATGCAAGAATGTCTCCTACTCTAGATCAAGCAGTGAGCTGCCAATTACTAGATTTTTCTCTTTGCCCTCGAATGTTAGAAGAAGATTGGCTGGTCGCACTCAAGTTCCCCCCATGATTACCTAGGCAAGTCCTCTCAATCCCAAACATTCCCTGGAGGACATTATCAGACTTTGCATTGGTACATTCACAGTGATTGATGATGATGGAGATAGCTCCTCTTCCGCATCTTAAACTACCTATGGTGCAGCATAGTGCTTCTCTTTTCTTCTCCTTTTGCATAATGATGTACCTGTCTTTAGGGTTCCTGGTTTGGCCTCTTAGTTTACCACTTTCTACTCACTGTTTTCACTTTTATTTGCATTCATGTTATTTTTGGCACTCCTACATTCCTACTGTGGCTTGTTGTACTCTCTAGTCCCTTGACCTAATTTCGCCATTTGTGGACATTAATAAATGTTATCTTATCATATCTGTTTGGCCACAAGAAGCATAAAATGTTGGAGTCTAGAGAGCAAAGATGAGAAGTTATATGGATAGGGGGTTGGTTTGGTAAATCATAAAGGGCAATGGTATGAGTGAACCAAGAGTGGTGGTCTATCTCGGGTGAAAGAGCAGATAGGATATCATGTTAAAACTTAAAAGCGAATAATGGGAACTCTGAAAGGAGATAATTAAGAAAAACTAATTAAAAGATAGAATCCCTGGGAAGAGGAGGAAGATGATAAAAGACCAGAAGAGAGATCAACCCAATGGGGACACCACCACAAACTAATTAATCAGATTGAGGTCTATGAACCACCATTGCCAAACTTAAAAGGATATCATAATTGTTGGAACATCTCTTACCCGTCAGATTGAGGGTAAGGAAAATTTCTGAGTATGAAAGTTCCCTTACCACCAAAGGTTAAGGGAAAATAACTAGTCCTATAAATGTGGAAGCTGTGTTACCATACTCAGCTTGAGATTCAACTCAATGTTGCTACAAAGTCAAGGTCTGCCATGGGCTTGCATAAGCCTAAAGGGTTGACAGTGGACAAATTCATCAAATAAAATAATTGTAAAAATTATCTATTTTGTATTTGACGAGTTTTTTTTAAGTCAACCCCTAAGTCTTGCCAAAGTCAATGTTAAATCTGGAGTCTTTCCCAAGTCTGAGTCAATTGTCAATTCTTTACCAAGCCCGATTCAGATCCCAAATAAGACTCACTGGCCTACTCAGACTTGGATTCAATATGACTCAGACCAAATTCAGGCCAGAGATGATTAAAAATCACAAGTCTGAGTTGACTCAGCTAAGCCTAGTAAGTATATTAGATATCTCAGTATTGAAGAAGATTTCCAAGAACCATAATCATGGCATTAAAAGAAGAGGAGTGGATGATAGTATAATATACCAAAGGTTTCAATAACTGATGCATCCATCAAAAAGAGTACGAAAAGTAATAAATATCATGTCAGAAGACAATATAAATAATAATATAATCTTGATATGAAAGTGATGATTAAATTATGTGTGTAACATATATAGCAATGTACCAGAGCTGTCATGATGAATAGTTGTGACTTGTGATTCTTTGTAACTAAGTTTAATTATACTCACTACATGTCACCCCTCCCCGAGATGCTCCATTCTCGAAACACGACCAAGCACTAATGCCAGAGATCAACTTCAACCATGATTCTATAATACATCATATTCTTGGCCTAGTAAATGAAAACCCGTATTCATCATGAAGATAAGCAACTGAAATCCTCGAGCAATCAGAGGGATGTTGTACATGCAACATGTATCTAAGAAATAGTGAGTAGAATATGATGCAGCAAATGTAATGCAGCACGAGACTTGATCATGGGATTCCACTGGTGAACATAGGGACTCCACTAAAGGTAATCTCAATTTTCTGAAAATTTTTATGGACATAAGATGGAGTGACCAGGAATTCCTATATCCTTCTTGATTTATCTTCTAATATAATTTTTGGAACCTCAATTTTAGCGTTTTTGATACTCAAAGAAGTTCTCTTCGATTCTCTCGGAATCGTCACTAATTTGAGAAGAAAGGACCAAAACTTCCTTAATGGATACCATGGTTATCAACCTATCTTCTAAAGTAAAGGTTTGAACTTAGTTTCATCACTAACCTTATTTAATTCTTCTATTTGGCAAATCAGTTGATATCGATTTTGATTATTGCTGTCATTTTTTTATTTCCTTAAAACTTCGGATAAGGTCTACTTGAAAGTCTTGTAGTGATGCAAATCCATCTTTGAGAATTTTCACTCTTTTATTGTCATCGTGTCTTTTGATGTCTTGAATCTTTTGAAAGAGTTTCAAATTGAACCACATATATGAATCATGTGCAGGATCTTCTAGATACATCTACGGCATTGAAATTCATCTCAAAATACTTTTTGATTTCGTTGACCTAGAGTTTGCTCCTTTTATACTAGCATGACAAAAGTGCGACCAAGCTTGGTTTGTTGTAGCTTGGAATGATGACCTTTCTTGGCCTCTAGATAAGTTGTATTTTAATGACCATCAATCCATCTTTTCCTTTCGCTGAGTAACTTTTTGCTTTTACTAAGTAACGAGGTTCTTTGTCACTTAAATTGATACCTTTACTTCTCTATTTAAGCTTAGCGATTTATAAATTTATATAGTTTAATAAACTTATACAATCACCTATATACAACTTTAATAAATTAAATGATTTATATAGTATAATTATTAATATATTTTACATATACACACTATATAGGGCTCGGTGGGCTAGCTCGAGTGATTGAGTTCTTTGAGATTCATGTAGGAGGTCTCAAGGTCGATTCCCTGGGTTGGTTGCAATTGTTATGTGCCTCAATCAATGTCCTTACAGAATCAGGCACTGATATTAGCACCAATGGGTTTGCACTGGATACCATCCACAAATGAAAGAAAGTGTCCGAGAGTTTTCCCGCAAGGTTTTCCTTGGAAAAAGAATACACACAAAATACCAGATAGTGTGTGTGTGTGTGTGTGTGTGTGTGTGAATAAGGTTTGAAAATTTTGTAGGGACACAACTTAACACCAAGGTGGGGGCAGACAACTGCGGGATATTTCATATGGTATTCCCATTACTCATGGAAAAATCCAACATGCAAATCAGGGTGTGTGACTCTCAACAATCTGCACATAGACACACACTTTGGCTCCCCATTACTTTTATGTTCGAGGGCATGTTTCAGAGGAAGGCCTTGTAAGTTGTAACAATGTAGGCTGATGCTGGAAAGGCACACATTGTCAAACTAAAGATGGTAACTGTATTAACAACAATCTTTCTAAATGTTTTCGTTCCAACCAACAACACTCTGCCAGGAAAAATATGGATGATAGCATTTGCCTCAACATTGCCCTCTACAATGGCATTGTTTGTCAGCTTCAAACAGCAGTTCCTCGCTACAATTCTCAGTTTGCATCAGGCACAACTTGATGCAGAATATTGAACAATTTTGTAGTTGTGAATCATGATGGCGCTAAGGGGTTCATCAATGATTTTAATATTCTTAAGTGAGATGATATTTAATTTCTCTTGTTGCCCAAAGACTATGCTTTTAGTTTCTGTAGCAGTTTGATATCTCTTTTCTCTGCTTTTTAATTTTGTAACCAAATATGTGGCTCAGAGTATGGAAATCGCAAAGCAGATCTGCTCAGTAACCCTTCATAATTTGCACAGACCAGTAACAGTTGTAGCATCCTTAGAATTTGCACCTATCTAACAGCAGAAAACAGTGCGAGATTGGGCTCTCATACAAGTGTAATGGACCAAACGGTTCATTAACCGATGCATCCATTGAAAGAGTATGAAGCAATGTCCCACCAAGACTCCGGGACGGGGGTGCGCGGGAGCGGGGAGATGCACAGGGGGGACATGTGGGAGCACCCCCAAATTTGGGAGAAATTCATGGGGGACGGGGGGACGTCAGGGTCCCTGGCTCTAAAATTATAAAAAAAAATATAAATATTAATGATAAAATCCCAACAATAACAATTCAGCCCATGTAAATCACTAAATTCATCATTGTGCATACTAAATACTAAATAGTAAATAGTAAACAATAAACTAGTACTAAATTCAAATTTGTAAATGATATAAATAATAAACATGATTCAGATTATGATTTCAGATTCAATAATGAAATACATTGATTCAGATTATGATTTCAGATTCAGTAATGAAATACATTGATTCAGATTATGATTCAGTAATGAAATACATTGACTCATAAGTCATAAATGAAACAGATATAGTAAAATATTGTGTGTCTAGAAGCACCCCTTTTCAAGGGGGGATGCCCAGAAGCACCCCTTTTGGGGAAACATGCCCCCCACATTGGGGAAACGCACCCCCCCCGCGTCTCCCCGAGTTTCCCCAAAAGGAGGACGTGGGGAAACGTTTCCCCAAGAGCACCCCCGTCCCGGGTGCGTGGGAAACATGGGGGGCATGCACCCCACCCTGGGGGACGCGTCCCCGTGGAACACTAGTATGAAGATGTTAAACTTTGAAAACCGAGCAATCAGATTTAATATGCTAATAATTTATAACCCAGATTTAACGCAATTCTAAATCTGAAAATTATGCACAGAAAATACAGCTGAGTTTTAATACAATGCACAGCAGAAATAAGAAACCAAGCACATAAAAGTTTTGCACAGTTTTTACCCTGGAAACCCCAGTGTGGGGAAAACCAGCAAAGAGGGGATTTTATTAGGCTCTTGAGGAAATGTTTACAGCAGAAAATATTGAGAATTTCTTACAGCCCTGAGTTTCTCCACTTCTGCACTGTACGGCCCAGCAGTCTCAGCTCTTCCTTGCTGTTGTTGTATGGCCCAGTTCGCCCTCTCTGGCTGTAGATGTATGACCTGGTACGGCCTCTATCTGGTTGCTGCTGTACAGCCTAGGTCACGACCTTTCCTGGCTGTGCAGTACAGCCTGGTCCGCGACCCCTCCTGGCTGAGCTGTACGGCCCAGCTCACAGCCCTCTCTAGTTGTCCTGTACAGCCTGTACAGCGGCCCTCTCCCTGCTTCTCAGCCCACTCAAACTCTCTCCCTCTGCAGCCAAATCAACCCTCTTTCCTCAGCCAAATCGACCCTCTTTCTTTTGCTCATGAAGTGTGTCCTCAACCCCTCACTTCAACACTTTATATTTTCATCTTCACTCTATTTCCCCCTAGAGAACTTTCCGGAAGAGTTGAGAAAGATCTTCATTAGAAATATTAATTTCCTACATTAGAAACTTAGGAAATCTGAGTTATATAGCCAATAATAATTAATTAAATAATTATTATGCTTTTCCTAAGTTAGACTTAGGATAAAATAAAAATGCTAAAATGGATACAAATAATTTGTCTTCTGCATGCCTCCACACAAGGCCTATGCAGAAACGCATTCGAAAGCTACAAATTTAACAGAAGACACGTAAATATAACATCAAAAGACAAAATAAAAACAATAATATAAGATTGCTATGAAAGTGATGACACAACATTACAACATGTGTGTAATATACATAGTGGTGTAGGGGAGCGGTCATGATTATATAAGATTATTTTATTAATGTCCAACAAGTGACCATAAACAGGTCAAAGGGACTGCTAGGTACATCAAAAACAATACAGAGTGGGAGTGCAAGTGCAACACCTTTAAAAGCATATCTAACCTCTAAGGTCAAAGACCTGGAATTAAAGCCTATCTAACCTCTAAGGTCAAAGCCTATCTTCCACCAAGGTTTTGTTCCTCATGGTTTGCAGATTCTTCCACAAACCTTTAGCAACTAGGCTAGGAAACCTAACGGCTAGGCTAGACTAGCAACCTTAGGTTTCGTTGGACTTATGACTTTCCAACAATAAGCCTTTTAGAGGGTCACAGGAACACTGGTGAGCTGTAGAAACCCTAGAACCGAAATTTCTGCAGAAAATTGCAGAATCCTAGAAACCCTACGGCCAAAAATCCAAAAATTTTGGAATTGCACTCTGAGAGTCTCTGGAGATGCGCTGAAGGAGGCCATACACTCCTATGCCAAATTTAGGCCCAACGTTTCAGTGTAGGGTACTGAAACAACTAAAAAAGAGAGGGTCGTACTTTTTCTTCAGAAACCCTAGAGGGTCTTACGGTTTTGCAGAAAAAGGGGATGGTTGGCTTTAAAGCTTGTGCAATGGCTCTTTCAAGTCCTTAGCTCTGATACCATGTTGAATTTTCACTATGCTAGGCTCAAGCATGAGGTTTATTTCATTTAGCATGTACTTGAACCATAAACAAATGCAGCAACAGCATACACAAGTGTTGCAATTACTAAGATCACAAGAAGAATTATCATGCACAAGAACACAAGAAATATCCTAGGAAAACCCTTCTCAACAAGGGAGAAAAAACCCAACAATCCTTTGCTATATTCTCAAGAGAAGATCCCCCAACCATAAACCCTCGATGCACACAAGAGGGTGCTCTACAACCTTGAAACTAGCGCCCAAGAGAGGTGCGCACTTCAGCCTTACAAGTGTTGCTGAAATTTCCAAATGACAAGTGACAAGTGTGAGAGTGTGTTTCCTCAATGGGGAAATCACCTCTATTTATACAAGACCAGACACATCAATAGGTGTGTCTATTGGCACAATAGGGCCAACCTCAATAACTCAGTAATATAATTAATTATTACAATAATAATTAATTATCTTTCACATATGGTGGGGCCGACTTGTACCCTTTACATCACAATTAGGGTTACAGGTAAATCTTATACTTAGACAATATAGCAAGGGATCCACACGTCCACCAGTGCTCAGCCATTAGGGACATGTCCACCTATGCTCAGCCACAGGGACGTCATACTCAACAGATCTCTATCTCAACTGAGTCCACAAGAGAATCATCTGGAGTACCATCTCAAGCCTGACTCGACTGAGTCCATAGGAGTACAAAGGCAGGAGACCACACATCGACTCAACTCTCACAGAGGAGAACGATACACCCATCACATGGGCTCTCACAGGTCGACTTAACTCAGTCCAGAGGAGAACGTATCCTGGAGAATGTCACACGACGTTGTAATCATCAACATGTTTGTCCTTCTTCTTGAGCACCCAGCACTTCCTTTTGGTTGAGGGAATAAGAGTTTGGGGTAGTCACATAGCTTAGGCTTGTATCTTTCACACTCTAATTCAAGAGAGTTTTAAAATTTGTTAAAATCAACCTAAACACTCTTCACAATTATTTACTTTTAAGCAAGTTACTTTTTCAAGCACATTACATTCAAGTAATTTTTCTTTTTATGTGTATATTTGTTCAAAACATTCTTTATTCTTTCTTGGATTGAACATAATTGGTTTAAAGTTAATTCTTATAATCATTGTGGAGATCTCATAGCTTTGTTTCATGCTTGTATAATTACATCTTTGTTATATATCTCATTAACTCAATTTTGGGTAATCTTTAGGCACTGGTATCATTGTTAATTTGCGAATAGAAGGTTTGCCTGTCATTGACTAATTGCATTGCATTTGCTGCTTGTCATTGGGTTGGGTCTCCACAACTAAAAACTCAATTAACTCCTAGATCATTAATCAAACTTCACATAGTTTAATAGGGTCTACCCCCCTTGGCTTCCCTAGGAGTGAGCCTAGACAGAAGAAGTCTAGATTGAGGTGACAGTGGGTCTAGACTTAGGTTTGTGCCTCCAAGGACACACCAAGTGGGCTGGAGACTTCTCCACGTTAGTAGGTGTGTATAAGGACGGCAACAGGTCCCAGGAGTAAACTTTTTCCTGACTGTGCGTATTAGAATATCATACAAAAGGCAAAAAATATAAAAGCATTAACTAACTATTCCAGTTTAGGATGCTTTTGACAATGAATTTCCGGATGTAACTTCAAAATGAAAAAGTTCTTAATCACACAGCAGGAGAATATCACCTTTGTTAGAGCTCGTGCAAACAGACTAGGTTGAGTATCATTATCTTCTGGCTTATTCCAGCTCTCAGCAATTTGTGGCAATACACGAAGATGGACCATTAATCTCTCCTTCATTATTTGTACCAGCTTTGAATGAATCTCATCCCTGTGCACCCTATAATCCTGAAATATTTCTTCCACAAAAGATGAGTTAAAATCTACAAAGCAAACAGGAGAAAAATCCTATCTTCCTGCAATTTCAACTGTTCTGCATAATACTCTGTACTTTCAGCTTCAAATTACTACTACAATGAAGATCTATTTGTTTTTCCCTGCCATTGAGTAATTTCACATTAAACACCAACAACATGAACTAATGAAAATTCTAACCAATCATATCCAAGACATTTATGCTGTCTTCTCAGATCTCTCTAAATATTATAAAAAAATAACACTTTATTAATACTGATTTAAATTGTCATAACAACAGGTGGAAACAATGTAACTATCCTAATCATTGCACACAAGCAGCTTATGTTAGGTTTCGATATAATACTGGGGAAATGAGAGCATTATATTTTTGTTTCTGATCCATATGTTGAAAAAGAATTATCGAGAGTAAAATATTCCGACAATAATTTGCAATTCATAAAAGTAGAATTCATGGCCATTTCCATTTCTGGACAAATGATTCTTCATTTAGATGACTGCAAAAAAAAATCTAGGTCTTAAGAGACTTTACCTGTCGAATTCTGTCTATCTCAGATAGTAATAAAGCTTTGTGTGCTTCAGGTATATGCAATATTAGCAGCCGCCTTATGTCTTTAGTGCACAACACAGAGAGAAATTAGGTCAGTTTCTGTTCTAAGGCACTTTAAAAAATTACATTCAACCTTAAGTCAATAAATTCACCCCGGCAACTTTAAACAATTTTCTACTCTACACAACCGTTACCGAGATATACTTTTTATATTATACTCATCAATATAATCTCTCACTGATTTTACGCTAGTTTTGAATCACGTGAAATGTTACGAAAATAATACAGAACAGACCTTTCTTCACAGTACAATGTTATGATGACTATAACCATGGCACAAAGTCTTAGTAATTTATGTAATTAGCCAAGAATTACCTTTTAGTGAAAATAACCCATCTTAAATATTTTAGCTTCATCTTCCTTTTGTAAAACGGTTAATTACACAGTATTTGTATAAAAAAATTAAAATGTTTCATGCAGCATTATGCAGCATTCTCTTGAGTCTCGTCTATGATCTTCTTGTTGGGATTTGGGTACCTTGGAAAGTGGTCCTCGTGTGCTTATGAGTCTCTAAGCACAAAGGGGGAAGACTATTACCCTTGTATTTTACTTTATGATTCTAATTTCACGTTGACTTAGGAGATTTAAGTCAAAAGTGAAATATGTCACTTAAGTCATAAAGTGACAATTAATTCACAATGTGGGTGAATTAATAGACATAAAGCAACTAAGGAAAGTGGGTTTCCTTAGTGATATTTTTGGATGAGATCTCACCCATTGATTAGACTTGGCTAGATCTAATCTAGGCCATTGATCTTTTAGGGCTTGGCCAAAGGAGGCTAAAGGAGGGTAAAATGTATTATTAAGATTCATTCTTCACTTGTGAGTTTTGGAGAAGAGGAGAGGGCGCATTTCTCAAGGAGGGAGAGGGCGCACTTCATGAGGGTTTGAGAGAAACCCTTGAGAGCTTGAGGAGAAAGCTCTTGTTACCTTGAGCTTGAATGGAGAGCATATCCATGGAGTTTTAGCTTCCATTTCTTGGAGGGAGCATGCTATATGGAGGAGCAGCGCATCTAGTAGAGAAGGCGCATTCATTTCCTTCATTTGCTCACTAGGAGAGGAGGACTTGGAGCCTTGAGATGAGGTATGTTGCATAGAGAGAGGAGAGATAGGGTGCATGCCTCTGTGGAGAGAGGCATCCAGTTTATGGCTCTGTTATTTGATGGTGATCACTTCTGCTAGGAGGAGGGCGCACCTGTGAAGTGGGTTGACAACTACCTGGTAGGAGCATTGCTTTGAGGAAGTCAGTTCTAACAGTTTCAGTGGAGAGGCAGCACAGGAGAGCACATTCCTGTGGAAGGATTTCTTCATTGGGTTAAAGAGGAGCTAGAGCACTTCACTTCAGTCCAGAGAGCAACAAAGGGAGAGGATGCACCTGAGTTTGGGCACATATCTTTCTAGATCTTGTGGCAAGGCTTGTGAAGAGCTTGCTATGTATATAGGTTCCATTGTATTGTATTACTTGCTGTATCTCTTGCTTTGATCATCATTATATAGACATATATCCCAAACTGGTTTTCCCCGGGGGGGGTTATCCAGGGTCATGTTGACCAAAAATACCTATGTCAAATTTATGCATGTTTATAAGTGTAGATCAGCAGTTTAAAGTTAAATATCTAGAGGTAGTTTTATGTGTTTTAAGTTATATTGCATGTGTTAACATTGAGATAAGAAAACACTTGCAAGGGCACCTTAAAAGAGCACTTAACCTTCAAAACATTGAGCAGAAGACAAGGAGAGAGAGAGAGAGAGAGAGAGAGATGTCTTAGATTTTCGTGGAGAGATTCCTCTTATGTGATGTCAGGGTTTTCTCTTGTGATGCTCGGATTTGTGCTATGCATGTAATCCCTAGATAAGATCATGACGTTGATGATGACGATCATCGTTATGGCTCTTGTTGCAGTGCTAGGGTTTCTACCCTAGTAAAACACATGGAGAGTAGAGCTAAAGCCTTGCATGATTTGGAGCCTTGTTCTTATGGGATGTAAGGTTGAGGCAAGATCATGGAGAGACTAGTTTGATGAGTCTTGAGCTTGGTGAGATGCTTTGCTTGGAAGAAGACTCAGTTATTATATCCTTGATGTTTCATAGAGGTCTTGGTGTTTGTGTGATTAAAGAGTTGAAGGAAGGCCTAGGGTTTAAGGACTCAAACCCTAGCATGGACATGTAGATTTGGAGGATAGTGCCAGAGTTGTCTTGTCGTGTACTTGTGCGATGCAACATGGCTAGGTTTTGCAAACAATAAGGAAGAAAAGTGTGCTAGTGTAGAGAGCTTATGTGATACAAGCTTGTTGTATGTGACAAAGATGACATGCCAATGTTGATGCTAGCATGTTGAGGATCTTTGATGGAGTGACCAGCTTTGGTTAGGAGTTGGTCACTAGGATTTTCTTATGGTTTCCCTAGATAGGGTTTGGAGAGCTTGAGATTGTAACATCTTGTGATAAGCTATGAGTATGTACATATACTTCACTTCACTTCATCTTATATATATATATATATATGATGTTTCCAGTTGTCCAAATTTTATCTACTTGCAGAATTGATTTTCCGCTTAAGTTATCTTCATGATTGAGTAGATTTCAATGCTTGTTGTTTATGTTGATTTGACATAACATATAGCTGAATTGGTTAAGTGATTTAACACATCCAGAAGATAAAGGAGCACATTTGTTGATGTTAAAATCTACTATAATAGAACATTTCAGATCTTTTGTATGCCTTGAAAAGTGTGCCCTAAGAGCTATAACATTGCGGTATTTAAGTACACTGATATGGTATTTATTCTCTTGGGCAGCTAGGTGAAATTGGATTGAAGGGAAGTGAAATATTACTACTTTAATTTAATATTTCAGATCATCCTTGAGGCTGAAAGCTCACAGAGAATAGATCCGTGAAACCTCAAGGTTGAGATAAAAGATTCATGAGGAAACCATAGGAGAAGACAAGGAGAGAGAGAGAGAGAGAGAGAGAGAGAGAGAGAGAGAGATGTCTTGGATTTTCGTGTTGTGATTCCTCTTATGTGATGTCAGAGTTTGCTCTTGTGATGCTAGGATTTGTTCTATGCATGTAAACCCTAGAGAAGATCACGGCGTTGAAGATGACGATCATCATTATGGCTCTTATTGCATTGCTAGGGTTTCTACCCTAGTAAAACACATGGAGAGTGGAGCTAAAGCCTTGCATGATTTGGAGCCTTGTTCTTATGGGATGTGAGGTTGAGGCAAGATCATGGAGAGACTAGTTTGATGAGTCTTGAGCTTGGTAAGATGCTTTGCTTGGAAGAAGACTCGGTTATTATATCCTTGATGTTTCATAGAGGTCTTGGTGTTTGTGTGATTAAAGAGTTGAAGGCCTAGGGTTTAAGGACTCAAACCCTAGCATGGACATGTAGATTTGGAGGATAGTGCTAGAGTTGTCTTCTCGTGTACTTGTGTGATGCAACATGGCTAGATTTTGCAAACATTAAGAAAGACAATCGTGCTAGTGTAGACAGCTTTTGTGATACAAGCTTGTTGTAAGCGACAAAGATGACATGCCGATGTTGATGCTAGCATGTCGAGGATCTTTGATGGAGGGACCATCTTTGGTAAGGAGTTGGTCACTAGGATTTTCTTATGGTTTCCCTAGATAGGGTTTGGAGAGCTTGAGATTGAAAAATCTTGTGATAAGCTATGAGTATGTACATATACTTCACTTCATCTTATATATATATATATATATATATATATATA
>JASDQU010240650.1:23354-36827 GCA_032191745.1 Picea mariana | reverse complement strand
TGATGTTGTTGTTGCTTTATATATTGAAAAATGTTTAAAATTTTGAAAAAAAATGAATAAATTATGTATTTTTTAATGTTTGCCGAGTTTTTTCGATTTTTTCCCCGATTTTTTCCGTGCCGATGTTTTCAGGACCCTTGCCGCTTTTTTGCCGTTGCCGAGTTTTTCCACTAGGCTCCAACAACAGCAATAAAACTCAGCAACTTCACACAGAAAATCACCTTGGGAAATGTGCCCAATCTCCCTTGGGAAACACACCCAGCTTGCTTCCTTTTCCTCTCCTCCTCCTCAAAGCTCTCTCGAAAATCTCTCAATCTCTTCTTCACTTGTTATCTTGCACACTACCCAATGCATTCTCTTATAATTCGAAAACGACCTTTCACCTTCCCCATCCCTAAATCCAAAGGCCAAGATCTAATCTTTCCTTTACATGATCAAGGGACATTATTCATTCCCTCCAAAATAGATCACTTGAAATATTAAAGTACAATTTCACTTTATAACATAAGTGCACTTTATGAAATAAAGTCACTTTAATATTAGAAGGTACACTTTATTAAAAAGTCACTTTAATAAAAGAACCACTTTATTACAACTTTATAAAAACCCATTACAAAGTCAAGTGTCTAGTAGTGCAAATATAAGGTTACTTCTGCATACAAGACAAACATGCGGAGTACCTCTCGAGCTATAAAAGCTAACACTCCCTCTTAGCGAGGGATGTACTCGCTTCCATCACGATCATCCGGTCCCATCATACTGTTCGCAGTAGGAGCTCCCTCTGAACCTGGAGCCAACCCCAACAAGTGCATAGAACTCGAACCAGAAGATCTTCTCCTGACAGCTACCCTGAACCCTGAGCTCCTAGGAGAATCCACTCCACCCTGAGCATCAGTTCAATCACACTAGCTGAGTCTCCTGCCGGTGCTCAAAAGAGACTCCTTCTCTTCTCTCGGAATGCAAGACTAAATCCTTGGGCCCACCGCAGTCTCAGGAGCCTCCTGCTCCTCATCTGACGCTGAATCATAACCTGAAGGTTGTCCTCACAACATGTACAACCTATCCACCTGATCGCCAATGAGCTGTGGTTCAATCGGATCCACTCCCTCCCTGTAGATAAATACATGTCCCCTCTTGAACAATGTACAATATCCAACATCCTCCAAGGCTGAGATTGAGAGCAAGTTAACCCTCAACCTTGGAACAAAGAGAACTCCATCAAGCTCCAGGAATCCTCCATACTCGAGTCGAAATCTAACCCTTCCAACTCCACGTACAACTCGTGCTATACCTCCTTCACTCTCCACCAGCTGGTCAGGACCTATCTTTGTGATAATAAGGAATACTCGCCAGATTCCCGTCATGTGACAAGAGGCTCCACTGTCAACAATCCATCTGTTATCACCCCCAAATCCTCCACTACCGACACTGGATACTAGAGTAACCAAAGAACATTCCTTATCAAACTTGGAAGAAAAGTCCTCCATGGCTGCTGTAGCAGCTGTATCAAGCCCCTCTTGTTCCTTCTTCTTCTTCTTCCTCTCAGGACACTAAGAAGCAAGGTGCCCCAACTGATTACAATAGTAACATCCGACTTTACTCAAGTCCCTCTCGAAATTTCCTTTCTTCTTTCCCTTGCCCTTTACAACAAGAGAAACATCTTCATCAACTCCATCTGTCTTTTGTCCATTGCTCTGAGATCCTTCTCGAATCTCCTCCTGAGTGAAATCGTCCCCTAGTCTGCTCCAATCTGGAAGATGCTCACGACCCACCACACACTTCACGAAGACTTCCCATTTCTTGGTGAAGCCTTTTAAGGCTATCCTCACCAACTCTGAATCTGATATGATCTCCCCAATTGCAGCCAACTCATCTTTCAGTTGAGCTACCTGGGTAAGAAAAGAAACCACATGCTCACCTTTACCCATCTTAGTATCATGCAATTTATCCTTCAAGGCCATCTTTCGGTTTTCATTCTTCGCCTCGTACAAGTTTTTCAGTGCATCCCACATCTCTTTGGCCGTCTTCTTCTTAGCCAAGTGTGGAATAAGGTGGTCCTTCACCCCATCCAGAATAAGCCTCTGAGCTTTGGCCTCCTTACCTCATGTAAATCCAAAGCTATAGGGTCTGCTGATGGAACAATAACTATGGTGCTGACAAAGATCCAAATCTTGTTCTCCCTGAGAATATCCGACATCTTGACTTTCCATTGCAAATAGTTGGAAATCCCATCCAACCAGTGCTCATACCTGATGCAAACAACCATCTCCTTGTCAACTGTTCAATGGAAAACACACATTCAAGTTTCCCCCTTCAAATCTTGCCCAAAAATCTCACTTCTCACTGTAACTCAGAGCCCAAGCTTTGATACCATGTAAAAATTTAATAACAAAATCAATATGCACTATATTCTGTCATACACTTAGCAACCTAGAGATAACTGTCATCTATGAACTCTGAAATGTATAAACCCACATTCAAAAAATATTATGAGCAAAAATACACATTGCCAAGCACTTTTGCAGTGGAATAAACACACTGGACAACAATCACACATCCATGTAATACTCAGAAATTTAGGCAACCAACCAGGGAAAACCCCAATGTGGGGAAACCCAAAGAGAGAGAGAGATTTTATTAGCTTCAGGAAAGATATATCAACAACAACATACAATTTCTAGCAAGGGAAAAACTCACTTACAACACCCAAAACAACCCCCAATTATCTACCTAGAGAATCGTGCCAAAACTGTACTGTTGTACGACCTCCCTTGATGGTACATCACCTCGAAATGCATTCCCACAGTCAACTGTATGGATATAATTGTACGGCCTCTTCAACAAGAAGAAACACTTCAATCAACCTCGAATTTCTTTCCCACAAATAGCCTAAAAAACCGTGCCCTTTGCTGTACGAGATGTATGGATCCGTACAGTACGACCTCCAACAACAACAATAAAACTCAACAACTCCACACAAAAAATAACCATGGGAATAGTGCCCAATTTCCCTTGGGAAATGCACCCAACTTGCTGCCCTTTCCTCTCATCCTCAATGCTCTCTTGGAAATCTCTCAATCTCTTCTTCTCTTGTTATCTTGCACACTACCCAATGCATTCTCATATAATTCGAAAATGACCTTTCACCTTCCAAGTGTCTTTTCACCTTCCCCATCCCTAGATCCAAAGGCCAAGATCTAATCTTGCCTTTACATGATCAAGGGATATGATTCATTCCCTCCAAAATAAATCACTTAAAATATTATAGTACAATTTCACTTTATAACATAAGTGCACTTTACGAAATAAAGTCACTTCAATATTAGAAGGTACACTTTATTAGAAAGTCACTTTAATAAAAGAACAACTTTATTACAACTTTATAAAAACCCATTACAAAGTCAAGTGTCTATTAGTGCAAATATAAGGTTACTTCCGCATACAAGACAAACATGCGGAGTACCTCCCGAGCTATAAAAGAGAACATCTAATAGGGTGCACAAAGTGACATTTGTGACATCCAAGGAGGTGGGCTAAGTTAGAAGAGGAGAGAAACCTACTCAGGTGGACTTTCGAGGTTGAGTGAGAGGAGAAAGCCGCTTTTGGAAAGCTGGGAGAATGCACAGAGGAGATATCAATGAATGGAATAAATTTTGTCTTGATGGAAGAACAAGAGGTCACTTGTGAAGGTGCAAGGGATGACCATCTTTTTATCCAACAATGGGCGACCAAGGAGGAAGTTGTACTTAAGTCTGCCATGAGTACTAAAATGGGTGTCCATTGTTTTAGAGATGAGACTCAAAGGGATCACAACAATTCCAATAGGTTTGGTCTCACATTCATGTTAGGATATTTAGACACTTAGGAGTTAGTTAAGATCAACTTGGTCTAATGTGTCGTTAGGTAAAAGTGTGTTTCTTGGTGTGTTTCTTTAGTATGCATTTGTAGTTAGGCAATTCGACGGTCACAATATGTTCCCGACATAGAGTGATCTAACGACTCATATTCTCCTTGATTTTAACGGGTAAATTGATACATGGCTTAATACCCTGTTACCCACCAAGTTGCACTAGGATAGACTTGCAGTTGAGTCGCCAAAGATTGAACAAAGACTTGTTCAATATTAGAATTCAAAAGTCCAGCTGGCCATTATGGCCCCTTTTCGTCTTCTTCTTCTTTACTGCATTTCCATACCCCCATGGGGAATTGTAATAAGATGAGCTAGCATGATGAAATTTGTAAAAGGCTTAGCCCTCTAGGACTTAATCATGAGTACATTACTCTAAAATGTTTTTTTTACTTATTAATTATATCTTGCTTGAAAATTTTTAAGCGAGTTATAATTTTTGAGTTTTTTCACTCATTACCTCCAAGGATGGAGTATGTACTGATGGTTAGGCCTTAGTGTGTTGTCTAAGTCTAGTGTCTAATGCATATTACCATGCTAGATATCTTTTTCGAGTCATATGGAAATTGCGCTAAGTCCCCCTTAGGATTTTTTAATGTTTTATGCAAATAATTTTTTTTCCACAAAACAAGATATTTTAATTGTAAATAATACCTAAGTTAAAAAAGTGGTACTAGGAGACATTATATGCCTTGGGGGTATTCGTTTTCATACTCAAAATACCCACTTTACCTAAGTATTACCTTTTTGAGGGAAAATAGTGATTGTTTAATCACTAAAAAATAGTCATTTTCTCTAAACAATGTCAAATAAAAGGAAAAAATAATTAAAATTCAGTAAGCCAATAATTAAGGGAACATGTTAGGGACATGTTTCTCCCTTGTCTTTAGTCCATGGCTTGTGTGGCAAGTTCACTTTGAGAGGTGGCGACTTGATTGAGTGAGACTAGAGTCAAGATATGTGTTGTCATTTGGGTGGAGATCCCAAAGAGGTAAGTCACACCTCTCCCTTGAGGTGCGCACTTGCAAGTGGGGATGCCAATCCCAAAGATTGACTCACCCTCCTCTCTACCAAACTTCATGAGGCGTCAACCCAACACTCTCCTTCACTTTCAGATGTGGCAACCTGTTAACCCCTAGATTTTCACCCTTGAAAATCTTGAGGGTCAAGAGCCAACATGCACTATTTTGGCTGGCATTCTGAGATTCTCCCAGAGTTTAGTACTTGCGTTGAGCAAGAGTTTGGTTCCCATCAAAGGCAGGCATATGATTGGTACATGGTTATTTTGTTCAGAGTTAGAGATAGGTTGGTTTGCCATGCATTTGAGAGAGATGTCTACGTACAAATGGTGTTGCTACTTTTTAGAAGCTACGGTTTGAGTGGGTCTCTTCACAGTTTGGAGCAATTCTGAGCATACAAGGATGGTCCTTGCATGATTCTAGGCTTGATAACACTTTTTTCTGGCAACATGCAAGAATTTTCTATTTTTAGCAGTTTGGGCCCCATGCCCCAGATTCAGATTCTGAGCACATATTGTGGATCCTTAAGACATTCTGAGTCTTTGGACTTTTCCCGAGATGATTTGTCAAATATTTCTATTTTTAGCAGGTTGAGCACCAAGGCTCGCATGTTGATTCTGATTGCGGATTCAGATTCCTTGCGGAAAATTAAATCCAATGAATATAAAGTCATGGATATGTAGAAAAATTTCTATTTTTAGCGGTATCTATTTTTTGCAGTGGACATATGGTGGTGGTCTCCTAGCCATCCCGAGCATGTGTGGAGAGTTTGGGTCAGTTTCGACAAGTTTCAAATTTTTGGGACTGAATGGCTATTTTTGAAAATTTCTATTTTTAGTAGTCATTGTCATCTCCAATAGTAACAAGTGGTGAGAGCAGATTTCGACATGTGGCAAAGTTTCAGTGAGATGTAGCATCTACGTGGCATCATTCGACAAAGTGCGCATATGGTGAGGTGGCATTTTCCATGGAGAAAGTTTATCCAAATAAGGCTAACTTTCCTCACTAACTTCTTCACCCGCCATTAAACCACTTTCCGTGCATTAAAAGTCCCTAAATCCATTTTACCGATGCCTCCTAACCCACTTTCCTAAGTCCTTTAACTCTACCCTCACTCACCTAACTTTCCAACACTGTCTAGAAGAAGTCATGGTACGAGATGACCATGCGGGATGCTTAGAAGCAAGAGGCTTCTAGGAGCATAGGCAACAAGTCTTCGCAGTTGGGTCCTAGCGAGATGACCAGGATAGCTTTCGTGTGAGATGGAGCAGGCAATCTGGTGGATTGAAGAGCAGGCATAGTAGCATATTTGATAACGAAGATAGAGCCATCTCCAGGTGGTAGAAGTACCTTTTTTGCTAAGAGGGAGTGTTGATGTATTAGCATTATACATGTACTTCAACATAGGCTCGGTGTCTAGCATGTGGAAGTTGTCCTTGTAACCTCTCAGAAAACTTTAGGAAGTTCATTTTATGAGTCATTAATTAAAGTGAATGTCCTTTTAATTAATTAAGTTAGATGCCTAAGTTTACTTGGCATTAGTAACTTAAGTGAGTTGATTAAGTCCTAGCTGTTAGATCTAAAGTGAACGTGAGTTTAGATCTCAACCGTTGATCACTTTAGGAGATCTAGAGTTTTGGATTTAGGGTTAACTCAATGTAATAAAAGGACGCCTAGGTGAGAGGATGAGACACACTGAGTAGAGAGTGGAGATCTCATTGAGTGGGTGAGGAGAGTTCATCCAAGTGTGAGTGGGCAAGGGCTGAGGAAAGGTGCAAAGAGGCAACAAGGGAGACAACAACTAGGTGGGCTAGGCCATTGTTGCATTATAATCCTCTGAAGGGCCATTATCCTAGGAAGAGAGCCCTGATTTTATAGCAATTAAATCATCACAGATCTAGTTTTCTTGCAAAGGTTTTTCCATGGGTTGTTTACCGGAAATCTATTGTGCAATGTGTGATTGGTTTTTGTTTTAATGCTTCCGCTAATGTTTCGTTGATAACCTAGTTGTGCTAATAATTAATAAAGAGATTTTATTCGGATTATTAGTCGTGTGATGGGTTTGCAGGAAAAATCAACAGTTCTGACTTCAACTGAATTTGTATTTGTTCCTTTCTCTGCAACTTGGATTTGTACAGCTGATGACTTCTTTACTTCAATGGGATCAATGATTGTTTCTTTATCAATCAATGATTTCTTACTGGTAAGATGTTTTAACATTTCTTGTTGCGACTTCTTCTCACCTTTTAACATTTCTTGTTGCGACTTCTTCTCACCTTTTAACTTCTTAATCTATGCGATCAAGTTTTGACTATGGTTCTTGAGGCGAGAAATTTCTTCGTTTTTATCTGTGATAATTTTATCAATTTCTTTTTGCATATTTTGCATTGTTTTTTGATTTTCTTGAAGTATTACTTTTGAGATATCTTTGAAGTCTTCTGGTGTTAATGAATTTGGTTCCGATGTAGTGTCTTGTAATGTTACCTTTTTCTTCTTATAGGAGAATGTCAAAAACTTCTTCTTTGTGTTTAAGATGAAAGACCTTAGTCTTTCCATCCAGGGTGAACCCAAAAGTATGTCACCCTCATCTCTCTATAAAGATCCGACAGTGAATTGTGATACAACGATATAATCCACAATATTCAGTTATAAATTGGTTGTCATATTGTTTTTCATTCTTGAAATCTAGTTTTTCAATTATATTTGACTCATGAATCACTAACTGGTTAGCGAATTCAGTACTAATATAATTATTATATCCGTTGGGCAGAATAGAAATAATGATATCTTTCTCTCCAAGTGTCCCTTTGACTCTAAATAACACTGAAGCAGAGTTCCCTGAAGTTTTAGGGAATCTTCCTTTTTCCTCATTATTGGACTCCATTTGTTTTCGTCGAAGTTTTGCAATAAATAATTCTTTCTCTCTTTTTTTTAGTTCTTTGATATTGGTTTGACAAATTTCAGAATACTCCTCCCTTCTTTGAAAATGGCCCTTTATACTTTTTGGTAATTATGTACCTTAAAACTTTAAAATACTCTTATGATTTCCTTTTTAATATAACCCTTATAATGAACTTTCAAATATATATGTATATATATTTACTTTTCTTTAAGTAATACTTCTTTACTATATCTTTAATACTTCTAAAACTCTCTTCTTTAATTGTATCACTTGACTTTGTAGCTTCTTCCTTTTCTTTGATGATAAATAAGTATAGGATTTAAAGATATAATTATTTCTTGTAGTGTTGATATACTTATATATACTTTATTATGTCCTTTTAAAACCCTTTTATTTATAATATATCTATAACCTTTTCACTTTATCATATAAGGTTGGCTTGTAACCCTTTAATTAAATTTGAAATCACTTTTTTTTAAAACTTGTACCTTTAATATATATAAAAGTATGGACGAATTGGTACGCTTTGCACAACGTACGATTTGTATGATCCCTGAATTAATTGACTGTACAAGCACAATGACGACACATACATGTACTCAACTGTACGGACGAGTACAATACTAAAATTAGACTGTAAAATCATGGATTGTATGGTGACATTTGTAGACTGTATGGCTATTATCATGCAGTCTGTATGGATTTTGAGGGTTGGTATGACTGGAAATGGTGGTTGTACAGAAATACATATGGTAGCGGCTGCATAAAGATAGCAAGTGGTATGATGGTTGCTGTTTCTGTAGAGCTCGAAGAAGAGTACGACATTGTACAAACGAGCGGCAGAGGGATGTATGACAAGGAGGCGACATATGATTGTATGGAAAATTTGTTAAATTTGGCAGCATCAACAGTCATTCTCCAATGAGAGGCCATGTGGGCCACCCTTAGGCTAGCCAGGGAGATTTGGAGAATCAACCAGTCTTGTGAGGTATTGACAAAAGCCAGGGGAACATACAATCTCTGTGAGTCAAACCAAAATTAAGGATGAACGAGATGCTATATGATCCTGTGAGTCTAGCCAAGGCAAATGAAGAAGCTTTGTAAGTCTAAGACAAAAGTCAAGATGTAAGTCTAATGCAAAAGTTAGGGGGAACGCACAACCTCTGTGAGCATAGACAGTCTAGTGCAGACGCCAGGGGGAACGTACAACCTCTGTGAGCATAGACAGACTAGTGCAAAAGTCAGGGGGGACGTACAACCTCTGTGAGCCTAGTCAAGCCTTGTGAGCCATGAGGAAAAGTCAAGGCATCTAGCAAAAGTTAGGTTGAATGTACAATTCCTATGAGCTAGAGACAAACAATCTTCCTTATGCAAACAATGTAAATGTAATGATCTAGTGCGTTGGAACGTGTAACTTTATCCACCATGAAAAGTAATTCGAGTTGCCTAACTGAGTTGTATAAGTCGACTTGCATGTTTAGTATGAGTTGTCAAACTCAAGTTGTATGTCTGGTCAAAGTCAAGTTGGCAAGTCTTGTTGCATGTTGCATGTTGCATGCATGTTTAGTTGCATGTTGCATTTTGCATGCATGTCTAGTTGCATGTTGAGTTGCATGTTGCATGTTGAGTTGCATGCATGCATGTCAAGGTGGCATGCAATAGCCAAGTCAAGTCACAAGTCAAGTTTCTAATTCGAGTTAAGTTGACATGCAAGCACCTCCTAATTAAAGCCCCCTTTTCTCCCCTTTACACGCCTATATATTCAGAGCTCGACCCCCTCTTCCATATACTTGTTATGCAGCGCAAGGGTAAAGGAGACAGGGCCGTGAAGGAGGTTAGGATTGCTATGTATATCAGCAGTGAGAGACAACGTGCTATACTATGTATATCAGCAGTGAAAGACAGTGTGCTGTACTGTGTATATCAGCAGTAAGAGATAGCTTGTATTGCTGTACATATCAGAAATAAAGAACAGAGAACAGGGCTGTCCATATCAGCATTAAAGGACAGCAAACATGGCTGTCCATATCAGCATTAAAGGATAGCGAACAGGGCTGTCTATATCAGCAATAAAAGTCAGCAAATAGGGCTGTTTATATCAGCGGTAAAAGTCAGAAAAGTCTTGTTGGTTGCTGGTCTAACAGTCAGGTATTTTCATGGTGGATTATTGTAATTGATCTTACATATTATTTGCAATGAAGAAAGATTGTTTGCTGGGGTTTTTATCCCTGTATAGGGTTTCCCCAGGGTAAATTCTTGTGCTTGCGTGAGATTCTATTTTGAGTTCTTCTTGTACTTCTGTTTCATTTCGAGTATTAATTTGCTTGTTGATAAATCAAGTTTTATTTAAAGCGTTGAAGAAACTGAAGTAATAATCTGCATATTGAAACAAGCTCAATAATTTAACAAAATTGATACGACTGCAATTTGATATGGCAGCGAAAATTAAATTGTATGTACGATGATGGTACAAAAGTTTGGTGATTGAAAAAATTGGATGGTACAAATTTGTCTTTAATTGGTGGTATGGATTGGCAACCAAAAATTTAGTTCAATTTCATTATCAACAATATCTGAATTTTCTTTTTAAATTTGCAACAGAGTAGGTCTTTCACAAAAATTTCTGGATTTTTAGTGGCCAAAAGTCTGTTTGTGGTCAAAGACCTCAAGAAATCAGAGAAACTCTGAAGAATTCGAGTGTGGTAAAAACCGGATCAGAGAAACTCTAAGAAATGGAGGTTGGCCAAAAGCCAAATCAACCAATGACTCGGATTAGAAAAATGAGGCTCCGATACCAATGTGGTGAACCAACTCGATTCGTACATGAAATACCCAAAATACTTGGAATATGTATGTATGAGTAAAAATGAGATGCTTACAATAAGAATGAGGGCTGTATATATACTCACTTAGGGGTGCTCTTTCGTGAAGAGATGTGACCTTTCATTATGAGATGTCTCTTCATTAGTAATTATTAATTGCTGATTTATTATTTATATTATTTTGTATATATTTATGTTATTTATGTTCATAACTCTTCCCTCCTTGGGAAGCTCCACAAACTTCTTGGATCTTCCGCGGAATGTGCGGAAGCCTATCTACCAGTTTCTCTTGTGTGGACAGAGAGAGGTAGGTCAAGTTGAAGAGCCCATACCTCTGATGCCATAGGGTACTGCTTTCAGATTTTAATCTCAGAAAATACACCCACGTTTTCCTATTGAAATAATCAACAAATAGAAGGAAGTACCTGGCATCAGTGATTGATGCCGTGTTCATTGGTCCACATTCTACATCAACCAACTAAAGGACTCTTTGCGTTCTCCAAGCTTGTCCTTCATCAAATGGAATTCTATGTTGCTTCCCTCCCTAGCAAGCTCTGCAAAGTCGCTGGATCTTCCGCGGAATGTCCGGAAGCCCATCTACCAGTTTCTTGTTAGTTTTTGTAGCTCGGTAGGTGCCTCAGCTAAGCCTACTTGTCGTAGGATAGTTGATGGACACATTAAAATACCCAGATCAGCCTTATTTGTTTTTAGCCTAAGTCTAACTTATTATTCATAAATATTTCTTTTTTGAGAGATGTGTGGGGCCTAGGAACTAGGGCGCGCTACTGAGTGTTGTGTGGGGTCTAGTGAAAGGGGGGCGCCTCAATCTGAGCCATTGAAGGCTATACTGGACACACATCTCAAGACAAGGAGGGCTAAGGGTGAGAGGTACACACATTTCTCATTTGTGAGAAGAGGAGGGAGCTTTAGGCTGAGGAAGGAGGGGGAACTGTGCTAAGGAAAACAACAAGCTGAAGAGGGCGAATCTGAATGTTGAAGGCAACAGGAAAGAGGCCAACAACAGGACGTACCAGACAACCATCACCAGGCCTTACTTAGGCCGAGTTTTGCAATAGACAAGAGGGGCAAAATGGGGCTGTACGACCTCATCCAGAACATACCAAACTTGATTGTACGTTCCAACAGAGAACATGGCCGATTTATGGCCATATTTATAGCCAACAACAAGCAATACTAGGGGCCGTACAACTACAACAAAGAGTGCCGAGATAGCTGCACTATACAGTGCCTATGGAGAGCTAAATTCTGCCCATAAGTTTTCTGTAAGAGATTTTTGAATTGGTTTTGCTGTAATAGTACCTTTGAAGCTTCAATAAAAGCCCCTCCTTTGCTGTTTTTCCCCACAATGGGGTTTCCAAGGTATTTATGGTGTTGTCTATTTTTATGTGCTTGGTTTCTGTTAGCTTTTGTTGTGTAATGTTGGTTAAATAACCCAGCTATAGGTTATTTGCATAATTTCCAAAATTTATATCAACAAGTATAATTTCTGAGTTAGTAAATTATTGCCAATAATTTATGTGTGCTGAGTTATAAGAAATTAACATGGTATCAGAGCTTAGCCTCTAAATACAAAAGGAGCCAAGTCATTTGCTGTGCAGACCAGGGTGTGAATCAACAAGAGGGACGAGTTACCAGAAATACTGTGTGAGTTAGAACAGTGGAATTTAAATGGCCAGTGCAGGCTTGAGGTTCAAAGACAAGTTGGAGGGTGCCTCAAACTTCAGTCCATGGAGGGAGTGAATGGGTTTGCTGCTGGAGGAAAATGAATTGTGGGAGTTTGCTGAAGGGAAAGCAATACTTCCAGCTGATCCAACACAACAACCAACCCATTTCAAGAAGGATGTGAACATGTAAGGAGAAGAAAATTATGGCAACCTGGTTTACACCACCAAACCTAGCTACTCCCTCTTCCCCTCTACTAAGGGCTCCAAAAGATCAATGATCATCTGTGAAACTGAAGAAACATAACCTTAGATCACTGCTTCTTTCCAAACTCTGAAATCACTCTAGAACACGAAAGACATCAACATTAACTTGTTGAAATTCCGACATCGTTAAAGTCATCATCATGGGTCAAAATATTTTGGCAGCACATCAAGAGATGATTAGGACATCCTGCAAAGATAGCTACATCCTGCAAATATAACTACATCCCCAAGAAGACCAAGATAAGTGGATTAGATCTAGCAAAAACGCAAGGTAAAATTTGCACACATCTCTACTCATTGATCTTGAAATACAAGCTTGTGGTAAGAGTAACAACAACCCATAATGGTTCATCATCAAACTTGAGCATGAGAATCCCTCTCATGCACATCAAAACCTCCAAAAACTGAAGCAACAACATCAACAAGTTCACCTCGCTCTTTTTGAGAGAATCTTGAACCAAAAGTATCATCACGGTCAACTCCAGCTTCCCGAGAGAATCCAACAACCCTGCCACTAGTACTCATAATTACTCCTATTAGCTTCAAGCTTGGAATCAATCACTGGTTCTGCCACCATCAGTTTTCAACATATCTCCAATTTTTTTCTTCCAAACCTTTCTTCGATGTCAAATGCTCCAAGACAGAGGATACATGAAGAATATATCATGAAAAATCTTCTCTCTAAGATTAGATACAATATACAAATGCACAAGATCACCTAATAGCTTAGCATCACACTAGCTATCACATGATCAATCTCTCCACAAATGTACAACCATTACTATCTTTAAGGGATAACGTTGGAAGCACCCTCCATGTGTAACGATCGTTGAAATTGATCTAGGTCACCATTCTTGTAAACCCTTGAGTCACA
>JASDQU010240649.1:280927-296339 GCA_032191745.1 Picea mariana | reverse complement strand
CAAAAGAAAAGTCGTGCTCTTTAATCCCGACACTACCAAAGCAGATCAAGAGTTGTCTTATATATTATTGAAACAAAAAATGATTTGGGAGATCTTCTTGTCCATTTTACAATACTAAATAAATAATACCTATGTATGAACAATATACTATGTATGGCAACAAAAACTAATCCCATGTCCACCGTTAGCACATACTCTCATGGCAATACTTATTTTAATGACATATAGAATTAAATATAATATGTTGCAAAGATTCGTATGACCCAATACACTCACCAACTTGTAACGTATTGGACTTTTATTCACTTTGATACTATTTCCCAATGTTCCCCTTATACCCTTTGTGTGGGACCATGTATGCCCACTTGCATTTAAAAAAGAGCCTATGACCTCTAAATATAAATTGCTCGGAATATATATAATTAGTCATTTAGTGACTAAAGAAAGGAGAAGAGTTGAAGGTGATTTTTTAAAGTTGACAAATTGGTCGATATGTTTTCTTAAAACCAAACATATATCCATTCATTTTTTCCAGCTTGGCTAAGTACAAAATGGAATACTTTTATAATAATGAGGGTGGCCAATCATTTGTGTACTTACAAGAATTGTATTAACCTAATATAGAAGTGACGTGCAATTTTTACTAGTTTTTTAATAAAAAAATGTTATAATTGTGGTTAGTAGAATGATTGTTACTATCAATTTTACATTAGTGTTAATAGTTTGCAAGTCAACGTTTAGCAAAAAAATTATGACTTAATAAAGGTTGAGATATTTTCAAACATATTCATGATAGGTTCAATTTCGGAGAGACATCTATCCTTCTAGCCTTATCATAATGGATCAAATGTTTCATTAAAAATTTGAACCGGAGTAGAGAAAGTGTGAAACCTAACTCTCAACCATTCAAATTATTACCCCTTGATATTTTTATATGTTTTTATAATGAGAATAATTTTCCTACACCAACAACCACCTAGTTCCTACGAAGTGTTAATAACTTTGTGTCCCATGGCATTGCACCACCTCGATAAGGTATACAACACTACTATGAACCTTATTAGGGATGGTGAAAATCTACAACAATTGAGAGTTGACGAGTTTTTCAACACCCTTACAATGCCATGGGTGATGGAGGTTTGTAGTGCCCTTGCAAATTTCCCACATGGTTTTAAGATGATGGGAAGTTGAGGGTATAGGTTTATTGAAGGGTGAAGAACCATTTAAACCATGTTTTCTTTTTTATTATATTGTATACATAATCTAAGTTGGGTATTCTTGGTACGTAGTGAATATGTAATTTATAATTAATTCATAAGGCTTACATATTTTTTTATTATATTTGATAAAATAATAATTTAAAAGACATATAAACTAACAATATTAAGGTATAGGAAAGTTTACCAATAATTAAGTTGAATCATACACTCTTCTTTAGGATTTTCTTTCAGTAATGAAGCTAGGACAAAGACATTGATCGTTATCATTGATTCAAGTATAATCATTAACTTGATGATCTCAAAATCGATTCCTTCCAATAGTAAGTTAGCATCTATAATAGCTTGAATTCAGAAGGAGGTTTGTAGACTTCAAAAGGTCTCATTCTTTAAGGTCTTAAGAGAAAATAACTACCAAGTCAACTCTTTAGCCAATGAGGAAACTGAGCTCAAAATGGGGGATCTTTGGGAAAATGGGGGTATGCAACAAAAAGCCATACCTTAATCCTTATATGTTAATGGTCACAAAGACATGTTACATCACTATTAATCAAACATATTTCATGCACTACCGTCATTCGATTTCGAGTGTGGAACCAGGATATCAAAGGAATTTTTCCCCCACTTCACACATGCCCAAAATAACCCTTGTACGACTTCTTGAATGATCCCATGTAGTTTATCAAGGGAAACGTGGGATAATGGAGACTTGCACGAGTGGATTGAGTAGCATAGCATGGTGGAAGGCTATTATAAACTAGCACTTCTACTTGGTAAGGTCTTCCCTCATACTCTAGTTTGTGTATTGGAACCTCAATTTGGTGATCAAAATTACAATGAATGTTCAACGCATTGTCATCTTGTTGTTCTGGCATTTGAAAATATGCTTGGTGTTTGGTTTTTTGGTGTTTATACAAGTATAGTTTCCATCTACTGATTTTTGTTTTGGATTTATTGGCTCCGATGCTTGCGAGTTGTGGTTATTTGGTAATCTAGCTCCCCTGCTAATTGAATGTGGTCTTTGGTGTAGTGGGATGGACTCTTTTATTCTTTGGAAATCAGGTTTCTTATCCCTTTTCTAACCAATTTTCTCTAGAAGGCAATGTTGGTTTTTCAGACAAATCCAAGTAATTATTCGAGGGTGGCTATGTGGACCTTCCTTGTGTGAATTCGATTCTTCATCCATGGACTTCTAGGAAGCTCAGAAATTTAGTAGGGTTCTTAGAAGGCATGCATAATCCATCCAAAGCAACATAACCTCATCCTTTTTAGTGACCTCCAAAGTCCATGAAAATGAGCATCAATATACCTCTTAGAATGCAATGATCATAAATACTTTGGTTCAACACAAGCAACAAATTGATGTTTTGGAGGTAGAATGCCCCATGCTAAGGAATATGGTCAACAACCTCAACAAAGGATCTCATTCTGTTGCCTCCAATTATAGGATGCACGTCAACTCAGTCCAATAATATCATAAGGAGGATGATATTATCCATCAAATGGACAAAGATATGGATCTAGGCAACCATGACTCTCATCTCTCCAACATTGGACAGAAAGAAGCCTACATCGACCATGTTTTTCATTAATCTTTATGTATTGTAAATCGATAAGAATTTTAGGTGTCTTCTTAAGAATCTATACCTATAGGAAAATTTGGAATGTTATAACTACAAGTGTATGCAAACCTTCGTTTTTGGCATATTCTGACTACCCAATATATTGTAGAATTCATGCTAGTAGTCTCTATGTACTCCTTGTTGCTCAAATATAAATTTCTCCAATTTCAATTTAAAAAAAAAATATTATGGATTTTTATAGATGAAATTTTATTTGAATTTTATAAAAAATGTATTTACATGATTGGAACCAATTTTTTTTACAATGCTTGAATTTTGATATTGTTGGAGATCAAAGAATGTAAAAACAATTTTAATAGAAAAGCTAAATAACACATATTTCAATAAATTTAGAAAAAATCTATTAGGACTTCATCCACATTGAGTTTTATTTTAATCTTTAAAATATTCCATTAAATTTGGAAAAATTGATCCAAGAAACTATTTTCTCAATTAAAATTGTATTTATTATCCCAATTAAATCTTTAATATTCAAGCGTTCAAAAGGAAATATTATCTTAGTTAGAACTAGATTAGTAGGTCATAAATCATGATGGGTTTATGAAACCCCAATCTACCAAATATGAAAAACAATGATACATTAAGGTATATTATATAGGGATAATCCAATGAAATTGCACACACAATTGCATGTGATATTGAAAGAGATTCTCTATCAATATTTGGGGTGATATAAGTATCAAGAAGATTGATATTATTAAATGATGTTTTATAGGCAATATAAGATAGCATAAATGGAAGGAAATCACCACAAGATAGGATAAATATTATTTTTATCAATGTCCTCGAATCTTATGCAATTGACCAAGCTAATAAGGCCATTAGAGTGGAAGAGGGGTGTCGTTGTATAAATGGGGGGTGGTCCACTCCTCCCTCCCATGATGTGTATAGTTTTTATAGTGATAACATCTTGAATTAACCCATGCCTCAACATGCACAATCGATGAAATGGAGAGTTATACCACCAACACTCATACCTTAATGCCTCCATTGTGACTTTGATGTGAGAGTTAGTGAAGGGTATGATGGCTACAATGTAGTGAGAATGTGGGTTTAATTAACACTAGGTGTTGGGACTATATACAAACCTCAATACAAATCGAGGTCCCCCATGCAAGCTGGACTGTTTAGAAAGGATTTTCCCCTAGTTGGTTTTTGGAGCATGGTATGTGTTGTCCAACTCTGGATTAAAGTTTATGGATTTTGATATAGAGCATGATATTCTCATATGGGAATGGAAATAATTCAAAGTGGGTTTGTGTTAGTCTAAGGTCTTCCTAGAGGTTTTGGTATTCCTCAGTGGAAACTTGGGTGGTGCTCTCTACATGGTTTTGGTAGTTGTGGTTTTGATTCCATCTCTAGTATTGTGTATGGTTCCAGCTTCTGCTCTAGGTGTGGTTATGTATTTGGTCTTGCTTCTTTCAATTCAAATGATGGTGCACTATCATTATCAGAGTGGTTATTGTGTGCTCTACGAGCTCGAGGATGTGAAGAGGGGCTTGAAAAGGTACAATACAAATAATACATAAACCCGTTGTAGTATAATAAATTGGATGATTAGATGGAATAAGTGGAAGGAAAAGTTATTTAGTCAAATACATAAGGATAATGGGATGTTGGACAAGTGTGCATTGGACTTTTCCAACCACATCATGGAAATTATTGAATGGAAAATGAAAGTAGATTCATTTAGGACAATCCATCGAAGCAAGCATGAAGAACTCAATTTCCAAGTAACATATATGTAGTAGATGATAGGAAGAATTTTCTCTCATATGGGCATTCCTTCTAAAGTCATTTCCCCTCTTCCCCCTGTGGATTCAAGCTTCTTTCAAAGCTTATCTCTTAGTGGTCACTCATCAACCTTGGACAATAAAAGGGCACGTGGAATCCTCATTTCCCAAAACTAGAACACATTTCTATAAAGGCCCACTCTATCACCAACATTAAGAATGAGGAGTGCATGAATGAAGATGAAGTGAAGCCATAGGAGGAAATACGTGAAGTAGTCCTTCATGGATCATGTTTCTAGACATTTCTACATGTTTTTAAATGTTTTGTTGCATTGTTTTTTTCTCAAAAACTCTTAAAAATTTATGGACTGGGAAATTAGTTGTGTGATAGTTTTATGATAAAAAATTTCACACAAAGTGTTGTACGAAGCACTAATTTTCAATTTATTTTCTAGTAAAACTTTTGTAAAACTTATTATTATTATTATTTTACCAAAAACGGTTACTTTTTTATTAAAAGGGGGGCTATGGACAAATTGTCCAACTTAATAACACAAAATTTGGAGAGAAAAATCAACTTAAAAGTTTCCAAGTTCTTCAAGACTTCAACAAAATTGCTCCAAGATTAAACTATTCTACAAGTTCTAGAGCTAGAGCTAATTATTCGGCTTGTATATAGTTGTATGTACTAATATACCGAGAAAACTATCTTGTAATACATCACAAAATTAAAAAATTATTAGGTCCACACCCACTTGGGCCATTCTTCTTTCCTTTAACCTTTCAAAAAAAACACATTGAAAGTTTCCTCCTTGTTTGCATAGTGGTTTGTTGGATAATGTCTTCTTCCATATCAACCATTAGGTTCATGTCAGGAGATCCAAGAAAGAGAAGAGGATTTTTTTTTTTCCTCAACTCCTTAAACCTAGGCCTTTGTTCCAACTCCAACCTCAAGATTTTATCTTGAAATTATCTTATTTTTTCCTTGGCTTCCTCAAGTCTCGGAATGCTAATTTCCACGTTTATTTCTATATGTACCTGCTTCCCTATAATATTCTCTATTTGATCCTTTGTAGTTTTCATTTTCTTTTGCATTACTTGTGTTCTCTAACATTTTTATGTTCCCGTTCCTTTCTTTGATCCTCCCATTTCCTCACATATAGTGAGAGGCACTCCTAGGTTTCCTCACATTCTCCATCACACTAACAAATTCCTCTTCAAATCTTTGAGTTTTCATAGATAATATATTTGTTACGATGCCCAAGGATGTTTTCCATCATCACACCCTCACACCATGACAAGCTTCCATCTTTCAATGCTCCACTCTACTCCCAAACCTACACTGACACAACATAATCATTTCCTTCCTAGAGACTCTTTATCTGGTGAGAGGTGATGGAAAGAAGAACTATCAAATATGCTCTCCAAACTGTTCGAGGTGTAATACCACATGCCTCAAATAGTCCCATCCTATTGGAGTTAAAATGAATAATCACCCATGACTTATGGTGTGAGCTTGCATGGAAGATAATAACCTTTAAATTGGCATTAAACTTGGTTGGTAGTGTCTGCCACTTGTTCCTTATTGATGTTGCATCATGACACATATTTGGGATGAGGAGTTTATCATACCATGCATTGATATTGATATAGGTTTCTTTTGGCAATGCTCGATAAACCATGTAGTGAATTATTAGTAATGAGTCTGCTATCACTAATATTCGATTGATTCTCATTTGTTTCATGATTCCCATCCCTTAAAGAAAGCCAAAGCTTTAGCTTGTTTATTGGTGGTTATGTCTAGTCCCCATGCAAAGGTTGCCTCCTGATTTCCTTCAGGGATAATGATAGCCCCCCCCCTAAAAAAAAAAAAAAATACTTGCCACCCCTTTTGGTTTAACAATGGTTATGAGATAATTATCAATGATGAGATGACCACAATCATAAATAATTGATTATCAAGTAATTAAACGTTCATGTTTGTAAGAAATGCATCTTTATTTACATGGGGTTCTATTTCAAATATTACATATCACATTTATACACTTATATTAACACATACAGTCAAATAAAAATCATAAAATATTTTTCTACCTTGATGGTTATACAATGAGATGAACAATTACAAATAATCTATTATCAAGTAATTCTAATTGTTTTTTTGGTTAAGAAATGTTTTTTTATTTATATGGATTTTTATTTCCAATATTACTTATCACATTTATACACTCATATTAATGCATATAGTCAAATAAAAATCATAAAATAACTATGTACATTAATAGTTATATGATGAGATGATTGCAACCCAAATAATTAATTTAAGAATACAAATTTATGAAAATCCATGTGTTGGTAAACTAATTTCCTTAATTATGTACTATCAAATCAAATGCCTTAGTGCAAAAAGGTCACCCCAAAAGCAATAAAGAAATTTGTTTGTATTAATATCATTCTCAAATCCCATGTATTAAAAATATCTAATATCATAGACATTTATTTGCCAAAACTTTGTCCAAGTTGTATTCAAAATTGCAATGTACATGTAAACCAATTTCTTAAATTTTAATCTTCATATACTACAATAAAGTCAATGTTTTATTGAACATTTGAATGTATTCACATTTCTCTTTGATACGAAAAAGTGTCTTAAAAAATTGGAATAGAACTTGCATTAGTCAAGCATCTTTCTTCTCCTATCTTATATAGGTTTTTATTAATAGTTGGTTTGATCGACATACATTGAATTGAAAAAGATTCTAAGTATCTATTATCAATACATTTAATTCGTTGTATTTATCTCCATATCGGGACCACACATCTCTGTATATACTTCCTGCTTTGATTGTTTTTTTTGCAAATGTTAGTGAGTCTTGTCTCATGTAAATTCAAAGTCCCCTATATCAGCAGCAGATTTTTCAATTACTTGTTAAATGTACTTGTTAGTAACATCACATCATAATTTTTAAACAGTTACTTCTGATTGAAGATGCCTAAAAAAAAGGACCTATCACCAAACTCCCAATCTAGTTTTCTTCAAATATTACAACTTAGTTATTTTATGGCATATGATTAGAAGAAGAATCCTTCCATTTCAAAGATTGACTATATCTTCCAACCCATTTTAACTCCCATATGCACTGCTACCACATATATCCACTTCATCACTTCATTTATAATGACATCAAAACATAAAAATATTGAAAGCATTTAAAAATCAAATTTCTATCTATTGTTAATTTTTTCCATTTGTATAGAAAGAGATTTTTGCAATAAAAGTTGAATGACAATTGAAAAATACCATTACGTTATCCAATTCAAGAAAAAAATAATTATATGTTAATTTCCACATACAAGTTAACATAATTTTTTAATTTGTATGGAATAAGAAATTTCTACATAGACACATTGAAACATCATTCCAATCACTTATTTTTAATAATTCTAAACATGAGGTGCACTTTAAATTTCCATACAATAAATGAAATGGAAATTTAATAACTCAATATCTCGTTAGAAACAAACACAATATATTTCTAGTAATAACACACCAAACCATCAATTTATGAAATAAAAGTAAACTTACATTGACCATCTACAAAATATAAAAATAATATATCAAATATATATAATGAACAAGAATTTATATTATTAACATTAGAATTCTATATAAACAAGGCTACAAAATATAGAAATAAGTCATCACATGTAAAATGGGCAAGAATTTATATTATAAGCTTGATATTTCTGTTTATAAAAGATCTTGCACATATTGGTTAAAGTCATCTTCATGTATAGGTTGGAAGATCCTTCAAAATATCTCTCACATATAGTGTATTCGATAATTTATTCAATATTCTCCATATGTAGTTATCAACCATTTATTCTCTTAGTTATTTTCTTTGAATGAGGGAACAAGAATCACATTTTCTTTAGGATTCTTTGTTATGATCTCAGGTGAACCATTCACTATAATAATGTTAATTGCATCATATTGAGAATATGTTGTCCACACTTTATTCAATTTCTCAATGTGTAAAACTTTTGTTGGATCATCATATGTTGTTTGTCTCYTATGTTGTTTGCAATCTAAAGTAGTCTATGTAAACACAAATTAATTTTGTAATCATCATAAATCCAACTTTAACATAAATCTTGTTATGTTTTKCTTTATAGTTGTTGTCCAAATTGGAATGTTAAAATACTCATTTTGTAAATGCATTTCAAGAAGCTTTTTATCTTGTGGATGAAACCAAATTGATTTTTTCTATATTATTTGCAATCCTTCCTATTTTTTCATTATGTTTTTTTCCTATTGCATTATCAAAAGCTTTGAGTATATCTATTTTCTTTTCACTTGCTTTTATTGCAAAACAATAAGAAATAGCCTTGTCAAACCATTTTATACATAAACAATCAATAAAAATGTTTTCTCAAAGAAATACACTCACTTTGAGGATTTTTATAATATTTATAAATGAACCATTGCTCTTTGGCAATGTATCAAAAAATGGTAAACCTTCAACCAATAACCAATTATACTTATTTCATTTGGGTTCCATTGTGGGACACATATTTAATGATTGATTCATAGTAAACAAAAAAATAGTAACAATCCATGTTAGCAAACATTGAAATTTAGGTTCCATTGTGGAACCCATATTTAATGCTTGATTGGTAGCAAACCTTGAAATTTGGATTGTTACTATTTTTTTGTTTTCTACCAATTAAGAATTAAATATGGGTACCACAATGGAACCTAAATGAAATAAGTATATTTGGTCATTGATTTAAGATTTCATTATCAACACTAYCCTGATTATCATTTTTCTTTTTCTTGTTTTTCACTATAAAAAAACATTTGAAATGTTAAGAATTGTGACAAAAAATAACAAGAGAAACACCATGACAAGTTATAAACCTCTTAATGGGGTATTAAGACAAAGCAAGGCTTTTAGGTTGATGCACTTTTCTTGAATCCCATTGCCAAAATATCTAAGTAATTTTTTGGCCATTTGTGATATAAATGAAGTCATAATTTTTTGCACCTGATGAGAACTCATGGTTATAGTTATGATATTCACGAGCTTTTACATGATTGACATATGCACAAGTCTAGTGGAATATTGACATTATCTATCGTATTAGATTACCAACACCTTATGTAATATATATGACATGATGAACTAGTATATTAGTCCAATATACATGTTGTCAAATGGTTATCTATGTAAACATTATTTACTTGCAGTAAGATTGAACAAATTTAGTGAACCATTTTTATGCTTGTTGTAAGCTTGAAAGGATATACGTGATCGAGTGAATCATTGCAACCACTAGGATTCGATGAGCTATAATTTCAATAACTTAAGCTTGAATGAATCCTAAGGTTTTATGAATTGAGATATCCTTTCAAGCACTACAAGCATTCAATCTTAAGTCAATGAAAAAAAACCCATTACCATGAAAAGAGAGATTGCCTTTAAATTTTACTACCATTGTATGCCATTGCCATTTGAAAGGATCGTTTTATTGAATCCTAACAACTTCTAGGATTTATTCAAGCTTACTTCCATTTGAGCCTCAAGTTATATGAATTGAGATATCCTAATGAAGAACTTACCCACCCTGATATGTTCCATGGCTTTGGCGGCAATACGTATGTTAGTGCATATGCTACCCATGAACTTCTACATTGGAAGAGGAAGTGGACATAATTTCTATCTTCAAGAGATGGATCCCATATCAAGGAAAATGAAGTTTTATATTGAACTTGTGTTTACTATAAGCATTCAATCTTAAGACATTAAAAAAAATAGCTCATATCATGAAATGAGATATCGTTTCAAGCTTACTTCCATTATATGTCATTTTGATTTAAAACAATAGCTTATTTGATCCTAGTGGTTGCTAGGATTTATATAAGATTTAATACCATTCAAGTTTCAAGTTTTATTTAATTTGCAAGCTTATGAAATGAAAAACAATAGCTAGGATTAAATGAACGATCATTTCAATAGATTAATACTTAATGAAACCTAGAGTTGTATGACATGACATACCCTTTCAAGTGTATGAAATGAAAAACAAAACTTTCTTCAGTCATCCAATCTACAAGTTTTTATTATTGGTTTTAATGAAATTTTAACATTGGAATTTGGACAACCGCCATGAAAGGAAACACAACGAGAGCACTTAAAAAAATATTTTCATATGATGTAAAATATAAGGATAATAAGTGGTTGATACAAGAAATTTGGGACAATGGAAGATTTCAACTACGATAAATTAGCTTTGTCTATAAGAATTTTACATTCAAGGTTGAATTTGCATAAGGAAAATCTTAGTAAGGTTTTGATGCACCTATAATTTCTCCCAACATCATTAAACTAAATTATGAATATCCCATATGGAAATGGGATTTGCATGAGAGAGATGCTCAAATGGTGGATCTTATTTTATCTTTTACTTCCACACAAACTCAAATTTAAACTAATGAAACAATAAGATAATGATGTAATGATTCAATACGACATGCTTGATCCTCCCATGAATTCAAATTAGATATATTCACCCACATAACAAAATACACCAGGACACCCATAAGTTGTTTAAAAGTCAATGATGTTATTTGGTATCTAAATGGTGACTAGTAGACCATACACACATATTTACAATTTGAAGTTTAATATATAAACCATGAACTATGTCTTTACAAGTTGGAGGCTATTTATTTCCATATTCAAACTTTTCAAGATGTAAAAGTATAACTATAATGAGAAGATGGCACCCATAAATATTTTCCAATTGTATAGTACTCCATCACCTATCTTTGTTCCATTTAAAAATATAAATATAATAAATTATATTTATATTTTAATTAATTAATTTATAAATATAAATAAATAACTATACAATTTTTCTCACAACTTTATTAATACAAGTATATACTAAACCAAGTGAATACGGATATAAACTCAAATTTGAACTAATGAAACAATAAGATAATGAAACAATAAGATAATAATGGAATAAGTCAATATGACATGCTTAATTCTCCCATGAGTTCAAATTAGATATATTCACCTACATAACAAAATATACCATGGCATCCATAAGTTTAAAAGACAATGATGTTATTTGGTATCTAAACCATACACATATTTACAATTTGAAGTTTAATATATAAACCATGAACTATGTCTTTACAAATTAGAGGCTATTTATTTCCATATTCAAACTTTTTAAGAGTATAATTATAATGAGAAGATGACACCCATAAATATTTTTCAATTATATAATGCCGCATAATCTATCTAATCTATCTTTGTTCCATTTTAAAATATAAATATAATAAATTATGTTTATATTTTGATTAATTAATTTATAAATAAAAATAAAAATAAAAATAAAAAAACTATAAATTTTTCTTACAACTTTATTAATACAAATATATACTAAACCAAAAACATATTTCACACTACATTGAACACACAATAATTTTTCTCACAACTTTATTAATACAAATATATACTAAACCAAGTGAACACGGATATATTTCACAATACATTGGACAGACAATATGTACTAAACCAAGTGAATGAGCGAGTTACCTTTAACGCTACATTGAACACAATTGTGTTTCCTCACATAAAATTTTAAGATAATAGTTATATAAATCCAAATCACAAATAAACAAGACAATTCCAATTTTTTGAAAATAATAATTTAAAATAAATAAATTAATAATATAAAAAACATCAAAATTTAATGTAAACTATAAATATTATCTTTTAAAATATATTTTAAAATCATAAAAATGCGATGTATCAATTGTTATATACTATTCATAATGTGTTCATAATGTGTTAAATGATATTGTAATTGAAATAGTGCTCTCCAATACAATTTTTTGTTTTTTTTTTTAATTAAAAAGTTACAATGTTTGTACAATTAATTACTTATATAAAAAAAATAACAACATATTTTTATTTATTTATTTTTATATTAAAATATATTATTTATAAAATTTAATAAAGTAACATATTTTTATTGATTTCTATATATTAAAATATATTATTTATACAATTTATATAATTGCCAAGAATATATATATATATATATATGAGTCAAGTAAGGTTGTTTCTTATCTTCTATCTTTTTGGTATTTACAATGGTAAGTTAGAAGATTGTTTGGAAGTCGTAGGTTATGTTGGACCAACTCTTACTAGTATAGTAATCATCTTTCTTCTTTATGCTGATGATATTTTTCTTGTGGCAATGAATCCCTATGACCTTAGTAAGCAACTTAGAATCCTAAATGACTTCTGCTCTAGTACATGTATGATTGTGAACACTGACAAAACAAAGGTTATGATAATCAAATCCAACAAGATCACCTATGATAATTTCATATATGACAATAATATCTTGGATGAAATGCCTTCATAAAAGTATCTTGGAATCGATATTCATCACAAGCTCAATTGGAACTATAGCATTGAGAAAAGGATAAATGGATGGTGGAAAGCTTATTATAGGCTTAAAAATAATTGTAAATTAGCAGACCTTTGGCTATGGGATAAGAAAAGCTCCTCTTTGAGACTTTTGTCACTCATGTTATCTTATATGGATGTGAAGTTTGGGATGCGGTATCTCTTGAAAATCCCGAAGAAAGATAGAGCAGATCCAAAAGAATTTTATAACTTATAATCTTAAAATTAAGGGAAATACACCCTATCCTATCATCCTCATCGAAGTGAGCCTTTCCCCCATTGAGAGCACAACTATGATTAGGTACTTAATGTACAAGAGCAAGATAAACAATATGAATAAAAGAGGTTCCCCAAAATTGCTTCAGACTCTAGCCAAAATCACTAATGGCTCAAGCAGGATGGCATAATGATGCTAAGTCTTAGAAAAATCATCGAGGAGTGAAAGAAGAAGTTATTCTGCAGAATATCGATGATATTAAAAATATTTTACAAGCTAAATTTAAGGAGAACCTATGGTGCAATAAAGAATTAGAGGATAAAAGAAAATTAATATATTATAAGGAGGTGGTTAACCCTAACCTTGAAGATAAAAAGTATCTCTCTATTTTGACTAGTGTAAAGAAGAGAATCGATATTGGTAAAATATTAACTAATTCTCACAAGCTGCATAGTGAAACTAGGCATTGGACAATCCCCAAAACACCATGACAAGAAAGAATATGTCACCTTTGTGACACCAAGAGGGTTGAAGATGAAAAACACTTTCTTCTAGAATGCCCCACATATACCCAAATTAGATCCCAATTTCTAAATATTTGTCACAATGCCGACCTTCCTAACCTTCTAAGTCATCAAAACTTTAGTGATCTTGGAACGCTTCTCTTAATGTTTTTCAAGCATCGAACTAACATTTTAAAGAAATCCAAGTAATCTCTTGCTTTTATTAAGGTTCAATAGATCAATTTTCGTCTTAATGGACATTAACCATCATCATCACCATCATATATACGGTAACTCAAAATGTGAATTATTCTTATTCTTATTCTTATTATTCTTATTCTTCTTCTTCTTCTTATTATTTTCATGTGGTTCACCGCACCGAACATCGGTGCTAGCTACTTCCACAAATAACCCCCTGAAATCCGTGAAGGAACATGGGACGCTGATTAATTTTTGAAACAGTGGGTGCTCAACAATAAGAGTGTCTTGTACACCTATTACAGGCACAAAAATGTCACTCCAAGGATTTGAACTTGGGTGGGGAGGTGTTGGACCCCAACAACTCCCATTAAATTTTTCCTCAAAATTTAAAGGGTCCCTTTTTATTTTTAGCTTTGATTGTTTTTATTTGTGTCAGGTCATGAGTTGGTGATTTCCTTTTGCAATTCAAGTCTGTTTGCCAGTGAATTTAAGTTTTCAGTTTGTCTCTCTTTGGTTTCATTTGATTTGATTTGCATGGTTGTTATGTAAATATTTTGTGATGTTGGTTTTGTTACTGAACATTAATGGTTTAATGTGCTAAGTATTGAAAGTGATTTTAATTTTAATTATTCTTATTTATATCAATTAGTTTTATAATTTCACGATTTCTAACTTGAAATTCAAAACATAATTTCGAAAAATTTCATTACATCTTTCAATAACTAGCGGATTGGTTTCATAACATGTCCTTGTTTTCATAGTTTCTTTGTTGGTTGATGTGGCTAATATCATGATTTCATGAAAGAACTCAAGAATTCATTTACTATTACTCTCATCCACTTATTCTTGTTTTCTTAAATTCATTACAAAACTCTTGATGACATTACTTGGAAGATGAGCTACAAAATTGGGTCATTACAGTTGGACTATGAATGCAAACGTGTTTCGTCCTACCTATTGTCTATTGTAATGTCCCCATTTTGGGACATTATAACTTTACAGTGCTATGCCTACCAGAGTAGGCAGATAGAGGTGACAGAGAGTTCGGGAGATATTGAAGGGTTTTATTGGGCCCGACTTGCATCGTTCATCATCAGGATCCATTCCGCACAGCTTGGTTTTGGTTTCGTTGCATTCCGACGATTCCCATAATTTTGAGTTATTATGGGTCATATCTTAATTAATTTCACTAAGAAGGTCATAATGGGCATATTACCTGGAGAAACCTCTTAGTGTAATAGCTCATTGGAATCGGGAAGAAGAGCACTGTAGGATAAGATGATGAGAAGTGACTTTCAGTGGCCGGAGAAGCCATAAGGATGGATAAATCACTTTTTAGAGGTAAAATGATTAATTAAGTGATTTAATCAAGGAATAATAAAGTAAAGTAAAAGTCACTTGGA
>JASDQU010240649.1:245587-267101 GCA_032191745.1 Picea mariana | reverse complement strand
CCTCTTCTCTCCCCCCCATAAATATTCCCCGTGAAGCTTGGTTAGGCCCCCTCGATACCCAAAATGAATTATTCACTGAGTTCGAAGGATAAAACCTCTGAAGGTGTTTCTCTAGGAGGTCTCGCTTTGGATCCTTCACAGGATAATCCTCTTCAACGTAAGTCCTATTTGATGAAAGATCTATAGAAGGTTGTTCTAGACATTAGTAAGGGTAAACAAAAAACTATTTTGAGGGCCCTTGGAGCTGGGAATTCCCCTAAAAGGAATTCCACATGAAAGTTCTCTCCTTTAATTCCAAATGGGTAGGTGGCACACCTAAACACCTTGCTCTCAAATGACTCATTTTGAGCCATAATCCTGAGGTGATTCTCCTTCAGGAAACCATGTGTGAAGGGGATAAGGTTAAGGCTATTCTTGAGAAATGGATCAAGAATTGGTCCTTCTACTCCATTGATGCCAATTGGAACGCAAGAGGGTTAATTATTGGTTGGATTCCCATGTGAAAGGATATCTTTACTTCAACTCTTAATTATGTAATCATTGTCAAATTGGAAGTTTCTAATCACAATGAGCCTTGGAACATTATAAACATTTGAGAACCCTACAATGATTGTATTCCCTTCTGGGAAAATTTGGCTAGCTCCAGTGCTTTCAATGATCTTAAGATGGTGATAGGGGGCGATTTCAACTTTACTCTTAGCCTTAGTGAAGTATGGGGAGCTATCCCTCATAGGGACGTCCGAAGCAATTTTTTTTCCTCTTTCCTGGAAAAACATCATTTGATTGATCTTCTCCCCTCCAAATTGTCCCCCACTTTGAAATGTCTCCAACTATGTTGGGTGGAGATATTAGGTTTTTTCCCCAAATCACTAGTCCTTCTTAAGTTAATCTGTTGTTAACCTCTTATAAAACAGTTTACTCAATGAGGAATATTGACAAACAGATAGAAAACATCCATTACACAAGATTTAGAGCGGATAACATGGCATCTTATTATGGATGGAAACTCCCAAAAAACAGTACAATGATGAGTATTGGCTGTAATAAAAGGTACAAAATATGGCTAAGGACACAAGCTAATGGCTTCTAGGTAGCATCACAATATACTACAAAAACAACACAAGAAAGCTGGAATGATGCTAATCAATGAAGCCCAAGGCTCTCCAAGCCTACACTACTCTGCTATAGTGACATCTGCTCTACAAGTGGTCCTCCAACTCCTAAGAATGACTATATAGATCCGATCTTCTGCAAACCCCCAATTTACAGGGGTCCTCGCGTGACACCTCCGAGGTGTCTAACGGGGCCTCACATAACAACCCTTGCTCAACCTACATGGATGCCTCCTGCTATGGTTGCATGAAACCCTTTGATATTCGTGGATCTGATAAATGGATCCCTCCTGCAACTCATCGCAAATACTTTGTGCTAACTGAACTCTCTTCGGAACACAATCAAGCACCACTGGTGTAGACCCCCCCTTTCTCTCCTAAGGGTTGCACGACCTCTCGTTCAGGAGCTTCAATTTCTTGAGTCAATTGACTCTCTGAAACCTCAATGGTTTCATTTTGTGTTAACCACAGGCCCTCTCGGCTCCCTACGCAGGGTTCATAGTGCCTGCAACCTTTCCCCTCGTTCTCTGCAAAACCTCAATGTTCACACCTATTCTCTCGGCCCCCTCCAGAGATATGACCTTAGGCGACCCCTTCATGTGACCACGTGATTGCGGTGCAACCACAAGTGGTTTGGGACCAAACTACTTTTCGGCCTGCAATTCACCTGGAGTCCCCACGTGTCCTTTGGACGAAACCGTGGTTTGGATTGTGGCCCGCTCTCAATACATTAACATTCGCGCAACTCACACCCCCACAATGCAGAGTGATCTTCGATCTCGTGATCTTGACGGTGCTGGAAAATGGGCCACCGAGATTTCCTCTTACAGATCAACGGTCCATGTTTCTGCTCTCAGATCAATGTCTGTCGTCGATTCGAAATTCCAGGCTCTAGAATTCTCAAATCTCAAATCTTGGTTTCCTTCATAGGGCAATCTTCCGGAACAGAAGATCTTCTGACACCTGTCCCTTCAGATCAATGGTTGTGATCTCTGTGGGTCTTGGAACTCCAGATATTTCAAATTTCAAATCTCACTCTTCCTTCAATGACTTTTATCCGGAGTCGGTGATCCAATGACGTGTTTCCTCCTGATCTGATGGTCGAGGATCACTTCGGGTCTTCACCCAGAGTTCTCGGATCTTTGCCACTCCTCCTCCAGATCTAATGGCTCAGATTCACTTCGGGACTTTAACTGAAGTCCATGGATTCATGACACATCTCCTCTGGATCTGACGACTATGAATAACTTTGGGACTTCGGGGTTCGACGATCTCAGTTCTCAAACTAAAAATCCCACGACGATTTTCCCGAAGCGCACGATCCGCTGACAAGTTTCCACCAACAGATCGACGAATCTTGGTTCTTCGGCTCTCCATGATTTGACGATCTCAAGCTCTCGTCCTTTGCATTCTCCCAGAGTGACTTCACCTGGAGCTCATGATCTCGTGCCATGCGTCCTTTTCTGGATCAACGGTCTAGATCTCCTCCGACACTTCGGTCTTCAGGAGTCTCAGATCTTAAAATTCGATGGGATTCCGTGAGTGTGAAGCATTAAAGCCTGTGCATCATTGGCAAACACGCGGAATAGAACCACTCACCACATGGAAATCTTTCAGAATCTCAATGTTGGCAGTTGCAACACATAATTTTGAAGTACGCCTGAACTTCAGTGCTGGAAAAATCTTTGAGGCACACGTGAACGATTACAAGCGAAGTGGGAGTTTCCACTCCAGCTCTGGATTGCAACTGATCCAAGATAGTCGTAGGATAGTATTAGAGTATACATGTAGTCAGGGGGAACCCTAAGAATCCTATGAGTTAAATACAATTTTGTAAGCCCAAATGAGGCTAGTTGCATATGGTTGTAAGCTGATTGCATGTAGTTGTAAGTTGATTGCAGATAGCTGCAAGTAGATGCCAATTCATAGGAGAATTTTGAGTTTTTTTTTCATTTTTTTTGTTGATCACAGTTGCAATCATTTTCGCTTTTGAATAGAACAGAGGAAAATTGATCCAATGTGTGGCGTGGATAATGTTTGAAATTCTCTGTTGTTATGATTTCATGAGTGAATGAGTGATTTCCATTGTGAGTGGATGGAACTGTGAATGTTAGGATAATTCTCAATCGTTTCTCTTCTGTTGAGTGGTGCAAGGTGTGCACACAGAACACAAGGAGTGCGTTGATGGGATCTGTTTCGATTCCAAAGCTCGGAAGAGATAACGTAAGATTTTCCTTTGCAAGGAGTGCAAAGCGACTACTGTAAGGTGTGCATAGTCATCTGCAGGAGCTCGAACCTGCACAAAGATCTGTTGCAGACTGCATGCACAGAGATGAAAGGAGAACGCCAAGAGGACGAGAGGAATTTCTCTTAGAGAAATCTTCCGAATCTGAGTTATCGAAATCCCCTAAAAGAAAGGAGTGTGCATGATTTCGAAGTCTTCACAAAGACCAAGCTCAAGAGAAATAACACTTCTCATAAGTGTTAACGAAGTCCAAGACTCAGACTCATAGAAGGAGCGAAGCTTCAGAAACTTCGAACACTTAGAAATTTTCTAAGACAAGAAAGATCAKAACCTCGAGAGGAGGAGAAACAGAGACCGTTGGATTGTAGTGTGAGAGATCAACAGTCGTTTGATCTTGCTAAGGTGCACGAGCTTTAACTCTTTGCACTCACGGMACCCCATCGAAGTTTGAGATATGAGACTCCYGAAGATCGAAGTGCCGGAGTAGATCTAGACCGTTGATCCAGAAAAGGACGTGTGGCACGAGATCGTGAGCTCCGGGTAAAGCCTCTCTAGGAGAACGCGGAGGATGAGAGCTTGAGATCGCTGAAACTTGGAGAGTCGAAGAACCGAGAGCCGTCCATGAGCTCTTGCACTAACTTTCTATGCTTTTGGATAGCAACTTCATTTTCGCAACTGGCATCCTCTATTGGGTGTCCCTTCTGTTATCTCCTAAAATAAACTTGTCATTTTATTTGATTTTTAGGTGATAGCATAGTCATGAATAAGTGTCATTTTTAATTTTTGTGGTCTATGGGCTCCAAGCAAAGGGAATAAGTGAGAAATTCCAAAATAAATCGATTTGTTGTTTATTGCTTTCAAAAATCAAAGAAAAGTCTTTTCGGCGGCTAACCATTGTTTTAAAGTTGAAAAGGACCAACCGAAAACTTAGGGTTCCAGCGGTAAAAGCGACTCTTGGAAACACGGAGGAGCCCCAGAAAGTGCAAAAGCGGTTTTGGGCACCGCCTCTTCAGGAGTTCGAAAGAGAAAAGTAAGTACACACGTCATAATGGAATGATGATCGTTTTTATGGGAGATTGACATGTTTTACACGACCTTATCACTGACTATGGAATAATCATTCCGAATTCAATTATGCAGCCCGTGTGAAGGTGTGATGTCCTATCAGTGCTGAAGGTTATCCAGCCATTATTAAATTTCATCTGCTCGTTGTCAGATCTTGTCTACATCAACATTATGGTCATCATTCAAATTCAAATTCCACCAATTCTGACTGCCTATAAACAACATTTCTCCCCACCATTTGATCATACAAAGTTTATTCTTCATTGCCAACAGGTTCTTTAAATTGGAAATTTCTCTGTTTCAGTGTTCTACAAGTTAACTTGTGTTTTGCAGATGGGTGAGAAACGAGGTGGTCCACCTCTCAGGAAGGATTTAGACAACATTCAATATTTACAATCTCATCCATATATTCATTAGTATTTCTCAGATGCAGGTTGTCTCACTTATGTGGAAAAGCTACAGGAGGGTTACCACCAGGGTATCACATAAGCCTTTGCAAAATCTTATGATGGAAACAAATCCATAGTTGGCCCTTTGGAGATACAAGTCAATGAAGCAGCCATAGCCTCTACTACAGGCATGCCAAGAACATGGAAAAAATGGTTCAAGACCACAGTCACCAAGAATCTGGAGTTCAGACCTTATTTAAAGTTTGAATTCCAAGACATCATTTGGAATAGGGATATCCCCATTTCTCATCTAGAGGAGAAGTGGCAGGCTCTTCTCAAATCCATACAATTGCATATAACTAAAGAGGGAAGATATGATAGGGCCATGTTATACCACTTCAAACTTATGGACCACTTTACAGGAAAGGCTCCTCTGAATCTACCATATTGTTTTCACAAGAGCCTGACAAAGATGTCACACAAGGTTCAAGTTGAACTTGACCATATCCAGAACACCTTGTGTCATTTTGGTTTGATCAAAATGATTCTTGTAGAAGAATTGAGGAAGAAGGAAAGAAAATGGGAACACTTTATGTTTTGGGGAGGTTTTGAGTTAGAGACTCAACCTAATAAAGGCAAGAGGAAATCAAGAAAAAAGCTACCAAATCCTCAGAGTAGTCTAAAGAGGAGGAGAGACATCACCCTTGACCTCTCATAAGAACCAGAATCTAGCTCAAGAGTCAAGAAGGACTCCTAGAGTGATAGCACCTTCCACTTGACTAGATATTCAAAATAGGTCTTCCTTCTGGTCTTCTTGCCAATCCTCTGATAAACAATCTTCTCCATCTGTGGGTTTTCTGCTATATGCATTTGTTTCTCCCACTAAATCTTCTCTTGATCTTCTGATCCCTCTGTGTCATATTTCCTGTAAGGATACAGGTCTGATATGTTGAATATGGGCGATATGCCCACATCATATGGAAGCTCAACCTCATAGGAGTTTGCTTCAAACTTCCTCAAGATATTACATGGTCCTATCTTATTCATCTTTAATTTGTTATATGTTCCCCTAGGGAACCTCTCTTTCCTGAGATGTGCCAGAACCTGATATCCTACTTCAAATTGAAGTTCTCTGCGGTGTTGATCAACTCTGCGCTTGTACTCCTGGTTAGAACTTTGCAACTATTCTCTGATCTGGCTATGGAGCCTTTGCATTTCTGCAGCAAAATCTTCTGCTCCAACGCTCCTGATCTCACTCTGTTCCAAGTCTCTCAACTCAGATACTCCCCTGGGTTGCATTCCATACAATATTTGGAATGGGCTCTTTCCAGTGCTCCTGTTTGGTGAGTCATTGTATGCAAATTCTGCTTGTGGCATAATCTGATCCCACTGATTATGGTGCTCAGTAACTAGACTCCTTAATAAGTTTCCCAAACTTCTGTTTACCACCTTATTTTGTCCATCCGTTTGAGGGTGATAAGATGAGATGAAGGAAAATTCCGTCCCCAACTTCTTCCATAGTGTTCTCCAAAAGTGACCAACAAATTGTGTGTCTTTGTCTGAGACAATGCTTCTGGGTAGGCCGTGAAGTCTTACAACTTCCTTGAAAAACAGATTTGCAACATGTGTTGCATCACTGGTCTTCTGGCATGGGATAAAGTGTGCCATCTTTGAAAATCTATCCACTACCACAAATATGGAATCAAATCCTTTTTTCATTCTTGGCAGTCCCATTACAAAATCCATTCTTATTGCATCCCAAGGCCTCTCTGGTATTGGCAATGGTTGATACAATCCAGTGTTTTGTCTCTTTCCTTTTGCATGTTGGCAGATCCTATGTTTGTTCAAAAAATTTATCACTTATGTTCTCATACTTGGCCAATAGTATGAACTTCTCAACTATGCAAACGTTTTATCATGGCCGAAATGTCCAACCAATCCTCCACTATGCTTTTCTTTCAAAAGGTTATCCCTCATTGAGCATTTTTGTATGCACAACTAATTTCCCTTGAACAACAATCCCTCTTGAATCATGTACTCTGTCCACTAACTTCTATCTCTCAGCACAGGATTTGTACATGCTTTGTATGCTTCCTTGAAATCTGTATCATCACAATAGATGTCCTTAAGGTGTTCAAACCCCAAGGTCTTCTCCTGGAATTCYTGCAGAATCAAGCATCTCCTGCTTAATGCATCAACAACTTTGTTAGCATTCCCAACGATATGTTTTATGACAAAAGTAAAATTCTGCATAAACTCAACACATTTTGCATGCCTCTGATTCAATTTTTCCTGCCTGGTTATGAATTGTAAAGCCTGATTATCACTATACARAACAAATTCTTGTGGGACAAGATAATGTCTCCATTTCTTCAAGGCTTGAATTATGGCATAAAACTCCTTGTCATACGTGGAGTATTTTCTCTTGGTCTCATTCAACTTCTCACTGAAATAGGAAACATGTCTATTATCCCGACYCAAAATTGCTCCTATTGCAACTCCACTTGCATCACACCTCACCTGAAATGTCTTTTCAAAATTCSGTAAGACCAAAATTGGTCGTTCTATGATTTTATCCTTCAGTATATTGAAGCTCCCTTCGAGCTCCTCTGTCCATTTAAAATACTTATGCTTCTTCTTCACTGTATCCATCATTGGTGCACAAATCCCATTGAAGTCTCTGATGAACTTCCTATAGAAACTTTCCAATCCATGAAAGCTCCTTACCTCAAACATACTCCTTGGTGACGACCATTCTTTGATTGCTTTCACCTTCTCTGGATCCATATTCAGTTCATTTGAAGATATCACAAAACCCAAGTAAATGAGTTCTGTCTTCATAAAAGAGGACTTCTTCAGATTTATCAATAGCTTCTCCTGTTGTAGCCTCCTCATCACAAATTTCAGGTGCCTCAAATGCTCTTCTTTAGTCCTCTTTTAGATCAGTATATCATCCATATACACAACCACAAACTTGCCAATGAAATCTTTCAGTATTTCATTCATCAACCTCATAAAAGTACTCATAGCATTTGTTAAGACAAATGAAATAACAAGACACTCACACAGACCTTCATTTGTCTTAAAGGATGTTTTCCACTCATAACCTTCTCTCATTCTGATCTAATGATATCCACTTTTCAAATCTATTTTAGAAAATAAATTTGCTCCACTTAAACAATCCATTAAATCATCCATTCTTGGTAAAGGAAATCTATAAATGATGGTGATCTTGTTAATGGCTCTTGAGTCTGAACACATTCTCCACCCTCCATCCTTCTTTGGACTCAACATGGTTGGTACTGCATAGGGACTCAAGATCTCTCTGACCAAACCCTTGTCTAACAATTCCTAGACTTGGTTCTTCACTTCCTCGTTCTCTCGAGGTGTCAATCTGTATGCTGCTTTGTTTGGCAGACTTGCTCCTGGTATCAAATCGATATGGTGACTGATACTTCTGATGGGTGGCAATGAGTTAGGAAACTCATCCACCACTATATCAACAAAATTATCCAACAATTCCTGAACTTCTTCAGGAAAATCCTCCATCGAATTACTTGTAAGGATAACTCTGGGTTTCCTCGCCACAACAAACTGCATCTCCTATTCTTCCTTGAATTCTTTGAGGAGTTCCTTCCCACTCATGATAAGTATGCTTGTGTTGGCCTCCTCTTTCACTCTCTTCTCCTCTATTGGCAACAACATGTGCGTCCTACCATTCTTCTCTAATGTGTATGTATTTTCCCTCCCATCATGAATGACATTCCTGTCAAACTGCCATGGTATTCCCCAAAAAATATGGCAGACATCCATGGGAATTACATCACATAGAATTTCATCTCTATATCCTCCTATCTTAAATTCAACCAAGCATTGTTTAGTAACCATTACTTGGTGTCCTTTCTGCAACCATGATACTTTGTATGGCTTCGGGTGTGCAGTTGTCTCCAGCTCCATTTTCTCCACCATCTCTATGGATACTAGGTTTTCAATGCTCCCATTGTCAATTATCACTTTGCATACTCTATCTTTAGTATTGCAAGTTGTTCTGAAGAGATTGTTCCTCTGCACTGGATTTTCAACTTCTGCCTCTGGTTTTAAGAGAACCTTCCTCAACATCAGGGATCTTCCATCCTCTGCTCCTTCTACTTCAACATCTTTTCGCTGTGCTTCTGAAATGTGAGCTTCACCTCCTCCTCCTTTTTTTTTCTCAGGGCATTCCCAAGACATGTGTCCTGTCTTTCCACAGACATAACATCTTACGTCTCCTCCTCCTCTTCTTCTGGAATAATTTCTTCCACTACCTTGTCTTTCTCAAGAACTTCCTCCTCTTTCTGAGTGACTGTGTGGTTTTTCAACCTCATTCTTAGACTTATGTGCTCTGTCATGGTTAAATCCATTTCTTTTGTTTGGGATTGTGCCTTTGCCTCTTCCTCGCTGGATTTTCTTTCTGGCCAACTTCTCCTTTGCATTCAGTGCAAAATGATAAGCATCCTCCACTGTCCTTACTGACATCATGCTAAGCTCGTCCTGGATTTCACGTCTCAGGCCTTTATATATCTGGCTACTTTTTCTTCATCTCACACTCTTTGTCCAGTTCTGATGTTCAGCCTATAGAACTCCTCTATGTAGTCCTTAACTGTCATCCCCTTCTGTCTCAGGTTCTGCATTTTCCTGAACAAATTGATCCGATAATCCTTGGGCATGAACTTAGCCTTCAACTTGGCTACCATTATGTCCCAATTTTTTATCTTCTATTTGCCTTAACTCCTCCTCTCAGCCTGTAGTTCATCCCACCACTGTGTTGCATGTCCTTTTAGCCTGGTGAGAACCTGTTTCACCTTTCTCTCTTCATCGACATCTTCATAGTCGAAATGCTTGTCCATGGATCTTATCCAATCCAATAGCTCTTTGGCATCTAAATTGCCTTCATACATTGGGAACTCTATCTTGGCTCTGCCTCCCAATCTAGCAACTTCTCTCAGCAAGCTTTCTTTGGAAACATCCTCTCTTGCAGCTTCTTTGAATTCTACTTCTTCATTGTTTGCATCGTTGATGTATCCAGTATCAGGTGCTCGTCTCTGTGTTGCCTCCATCACCTCTAATCTTGCACAAAGTTCTCGCATCTCCCTTTCTACAGCTTGATTGGCTAAAGGTGCTTCCACTCGTCTCCTTGGTGGCATTGTGTTGATTGTCTGTCACACACAGAGTACAACTTCGAGTTCTACTCTCTCCTCTTCCTTGCTTGCTGTCTGCAAGCAAACTTCCGCTCTGATACCACTTGGTGTAGACCCCCCCTTTCTCTCCTAAGGGCTACATGACCTCCCGATCAGGATATTCAAGTTCTTGAGTCAATTGACTCTCTGAAACCTCACTGGTTTCATTCTGTGTTAACCACAGGCCCTCTCATCTCCCTGCGCAAGCTTCACAACGCCCACGACCTTTCCCCTCACGCTCTGCAAAAACTCAGAATGTAATGTTACGCATTTTATCTCATCCCCCTCACAGATATGACCTTAGGTGACCCCTTCACGTGACCACGTGATTTCGGCGCAACCACAAGTGGTTTGGGACCAAACTACTTTTCGACCCACAATTCACTCGGAGTCCCCACGTGTCCTTTGGGAAAAGCCACAACTTGGATTGCAACCCGTTGTCAATACATTAACGTTCACGCAACTCACACCCTTGCAATGCAGAGTGACAACGATCTCACGATCTTGATGGTGTTGGCGAATGAGCGACTGAGATTTCCTCTTACAAATCAACGGTCTAGGTTTCTGCTCTCAGATCGACGGTTGTCGTCGATTCGAAATTTCGGGCTCTAGAATTCTCAAATCTCAAATCTTGGTTTCCTTCGTAGGGAAATCTTCTGGAATGGAAGATCTGCTGGCACCTGTCCCTTTGGATCAATGGTTGTGATCTCTGTGGGTCTTCGGACTTTAGAGATTTCAAATCTCAAATATCGCTCTTCCTTCAATGACTTTTATTCGGAGTCGGTGATCCACTGACGCGTGTCCTCTCGATCTGATGGTCGAGGATCGCTTTGGGTCTTCACCCAGAGTTCTTGGATATTTTCCATGCCTCCTCGGAATCTAATGGCTCAGATTCACTTCAGGACTTTACTCGGAGTCCATGGATTCACGACACGTCTCCTCTGGATCCGACGGCTACAAATCACTTCGAGACTTCGGTACTTCGGGGTTCGGCGATATCAGTTCTCAAACTGAAAATCCCATGACTATTTTCCCAGAGTGCACGATCTGCTGACAAGTGTCCACCGACAGATCGACAGATCTCCAGGATTCGACGATCTCAAGCTCTCATCCTCTGTGTTCTCTCGGAGTGACTTCACCCAGAGCTTAGGATCTCGTGCGACACATCCTTTTCTGGATCAACAGTCCAGATGTCCTCCAACACTTTGGTCTTCGGGAGTCTCAGATATCAAACTTCGATGGGGTTCCATGAGTGCGAAGCGTTAAATCTCACACACCTTGGAAAGATCGGACGACTGCTGATCTCTCACGCTACGATCCAACAATCTCTGTTGCTCCTCCTCCCGAGCTTCTAATATTTCTTGTCTTAGGAAATTTCTAAGTGTTTGAAGGTTCCGATCCTTCTCTCCTCCTATGAGTCTGAGTCTTGGACTTCATTAACACTTACGAGAAGTGTTATTTCTCCTGAGCTTGGTCTTTGTGAAGACTTCGAAATCTCGTGCACTCCTTGTGTTTCAGGAGATTTTGATAACTTAGATTCAGAAGATTTCTCTAAGAGAAATTCCTCTCATCCTCCTGGCGTTCTCCTTTCGTCTCTGTGCATGCAGTATGCAATATATCCTTATGCAGGCTCGAGTTCCTGCGGACGACTATGCACACCTTGCAGTAGTCGCTTTGCACTCCTTGCAAAGGAAAATCTCGTGTTATCTCTTCTGAGCTTTGGAATCGAAACAGATCCCGTCAACGCACTCCTTGCATTCTGTGTGCACAGCTTGCACCACTCGACATAAGAGAAACAATTGAGAATTATCCTAACATTCACAGTTCCATCCACTCACAATGGAAATCACTCATTCACTCATGAAAGCATAACAACGGAGAATTGAAAACATTATCCACACTACACATTGGATCAATTTTCCTCTGTTCTATCAAAAGTGAAAACGGTTACAATTGTAATCAACACAAAAACTGAGAAAAAAAAACTCAGAATTCTCCCATGAATTGACATCTACATGTAGCTATCTGGAATCAACTTACAACTACATGCAATCAGCTAACAACCATATGCAACCAACCTTATTTGGGCTTACAAAACATCTATTTAACTCAGAGGGTTCTTAGGGTTCCCCCTGACTACATGTCTACTCTAATACTATCCTACAACTATCTTGGATCAGTCGCAGTCCAGAGCTGGAGTGGAAACTCCCACTTCGCTCATAATCTTTCACGTGTGGCTCAAATATTTTTCGGCGTTGAAGTTCAGGCGTACTTCAAAATTATGCGTTGTAACTGCCAGCGTTGATATTTCGAAATATTTCCATGCGCTAAGTGGTTTTTCTCTGCATGCTTGGAAATGATGCTCTTGCATCAACCACAAAGAACTCCAAGAGGATTCCGAATGAATCCCTTTCTTGTCTAGGTAGGGTGGATATTGCACCACCGAAACTAAACTTGTAATGGGAGGGTTTTTCCCAAAACCCCAATGAAAACGTTGGATACAAGAGAACTCATTAAGATATCAAATCATAATGACAATGGGGAGGGTTTCTCCTCTATTTATCTTTCCTTTGGACCTTCTATATCTTTCCCCCATTTTGACCAAATCAAATATTTTCCTCCAACTCCATTTAAATATAATTATTTATTTTATTTAATGTCACTTTTAGGGTTTTTCCATCTTTTAACCTAGTGACACCTCCTTGAATCCCCTTTTCCTTGTTGACTATAGCCTATGTGAGCCATATAGGCTATTGAGTCCCCCTCCATCACGGTCATCTGGAAGAGGACTTTACACACTTGGAAAATTACAAGGTCGACAACGAGGCTGTTGCTAAATGTCTGGATCAATTTTTGGTTTCAGAACAACTTTTCAGTGGCCATCTAACTCTGAAATCTTGGGTGTCCACATGTGTTATCTCTGACCACTCACCCATTCTCTTTCATGCTTGTTCATGTGAAAGATCTCCTCCTTCTCCTTTTAAATACAATCTTGTCTTGTCCAAGGAGGATGTATTCATAATATTAATTAATTCTTCCTAGGTTCACTTTGATTCCTCTTCCCCTGATTTTTCTATGAAACAATTCACAGACAACATTCAAAGGGTCAAGGTCACGACAAAACAATGGGATAATATTTTTAAGGATAAGACAATCAAGTAGCTCAGAGAGGATGAACCTTATATAGAAAATTTCGATATGAACAACCCTTCTGGGGTTTGGAATCAAGAACAATTAGCTATATTATAGGAAAAGGAGGCTCTCTGTCATTCTCTTTTGAGTCGGGAAGAACAAAGATGGAGCCATTTGGATAAAGAAAGGTGCCAATAATATTGATTTTTTTCATAACTTTGCAAAATACAGAAAACATATCATGTTGTAATGTTATCTACAAACTTCTCTCTTAGAGGAAGGCTGAAACCCATATTCATTGACATTATTTCCGAGGAGCAATTCACTTTTTTGCAAAAACGATAGATACACAACATTGTGTCATTGGTTCAAGAAGCGTTTCATTCGACTTTCACCAGTAAGCAAGAAAATTCCATTCTCAAATTGGACCTTTCTAAGGCATATGACAAAGTGATTTGGATGTACTTAAGATTGGTCCTAATCCATATGGGAATGGAACTTTTAGTGGTAAATTGGATTATAGGATGTATACAGAATCCCTCATTTGTAGTTCTTATCAATGGTTGGCCTTCTAGGTTCTTTCGAGCCTCAAAGGGCATTTGATAGGGATGTCCCTTGGCCCCTTTCTTGTTCCTCCTTATCCTTGAATTCTTGAGTGTGATAATAAAAAACACTAAAGTCAAAGGCATCCTGAAAGGAGTCTCAATGTTTTGGCACGAGCGTCTTACTTACCTATTATTTTTCAATGATGTTTATTTTTCTAACAGGACTCCAATCGACGCAATGGCTCTTCGTAAAATTCTTAATTTGTTTTGCAGGGAAACTAGAACAATCATCAATGAAGAAAAATATTTCCTACTTTTAAATGAAATTCCTTTCTCTAGCGAGCCTTTGATCATAGAAAAATTAACTTATCCTCTTAAATATTTTCAATCGAGCCTAAAATACTTGGGGTTCATCATTAAACCCAATAAATATCAATTCAATGATTGGGTTTGGTTAAGCAAGAAGGTAGAAAATAGAAACTCGTATTGGGCCAATCGATCTTTATTAGGAGTTGGGCGACTCACCTTGGTTGATTCTGTTTTAGAGAGCATACCGGGTTACAAGGTGTCTATCATCTCTATACCAAAAGGTATTCTCTCTATAATTATCAGGCTCAATTTTAGGTTTCTTTGGGCTGGTTCAAGAGCATTTGAAAAAATTTCCTTGGTGAAATGGTATAGAGTTGCGCTTCCTAAGAAATAGAGAGGTCGGGGCCTTAAGAACATTTTTATTTTCTCCCAAGCACTTGCGGCACAAAGTTTATGGAGACTAATACATAATCAAGATCTGTGGGGGCATATTTTGAAGAAAAAGTGTATGAAAGGTTTAGCAATCGAGGACTGGTTTAGAATGCCTCGTAAACCATCCTTAGGGTCCATAGTATGGAGGGCTCTTGTCGAAGCCTTCCCAATGGTCGAACAATGGTCCACTTGGAAGATTGGTAATGGAAGAAAAGTGAAAGTAGGGGAAGATTTATTGGCAGGCTCTGAAAATGACTATTCTCTTTCTAAGCCATTGATAAGGAAGTTATATGAAGCATGCCTCTACTCATTGGTGGATGTAAGAGCCCATTCTCCTCAGGTTCGAGGAAGGCTAGGTTGGAAATATATAGTCGAGCTTGGTCTCTCATACCATGAATCATCTAAATGGACACATTACGTTGATCTTCTAGTTCAAAATCACCTTAGGATCGATGATGAAGAAGATGACTCCTTTGTCTAGACAAAAAACTTGAGCTCCGATGAATTTACAACCAAGCTAGGTTACCAAGCTCACATGGAGGCCATAAAAGGTGCTGAAAAGAAGTGGTGGTGGGATCTTATCTAGAAGCTCAAGGCTCTTCTTAATACCAAGCTCACGTCTTGGCTTTCCATCAATAATAAACGTCTTACATGAGATAATTGTGTCAAAAGATGCTAGATTGGTCTCAACATTTGTAAATTATGTATGGTTGCTGCCGAAACAGTTCTCACTTGTTTATTTCTTATCCCTTCTTTGTCCAAGTAATGTCCTTAATGAAGGACGATCTAGGGAATTTATTTCAGTGGAACAATGACTCGTTCGACGATTGTTTCAAGAGTTGGCTTTGAAATATCGTCATTAAGTTATTCAAGGCCTGCCCTGTATCTTTGTCAATTCCATTTGGTGGGTGTGCAATTCTGAAATTTTCAAAGATGAGGCTCTTCCCATTGAAGTTGTGGTTGGTCTGGTGTTAAAACAACAAAGGAGTTCAAACTAGAGGTTAAAGAAAAGAAGACTAGTATACTCATTATTCCCGATCTGTTGGCTAGTGTGCCGTGGGTTTTTTTTTATGGCACCTCGCAGGGTCACCCACCTAGATGAAGGGATGATTTTAGGGGCTAAATTTCGCTCATGGGCTAATTTTCCATGGTTTTTCCAAAAAAGAGATTCGTTATTTTAAAAATCATTAGCCCAAATTCTATAGGATACAATTATTTTAACTTAAAAATCGCCAAAATTATATAAAAAATGTAGAAAATCCTTAGAAATTTGAATATTTGTTCAAAAATATCGCCAAACATTTATAGTTGGAATATGAAGGATTAGTAAGATTCGCCAAGGTTTCTACATTTTAAAATAAATTTCCATCCTTAAAAGCATCCATGCAGTTAGATGCGATGTTAGATTTGTACTTCATTTCTCTTCGTCTCATTGTGCCCACATCAGATACCTCCTTGGCAGAGGAACTAATACCAGGGCTAAATTCATTGGCCTGCAGACGCTGCTTGAGTTCATAATGAAGAAGGGAATCAAGAAGGTTAAGATATTTGGGGACTCCAAATTGGTAGTAAATTGGGTAAATGGTAAGATCTCAAAGGCGGATATTCGTTTAAATTTTTTTATTGCAGGACACACATCAAGATCTAAATGCTTTAGAATGGTTCTCTTGTAACCATATTTATCGAGAGTTAAACTCTCAAGTTGATGCTCTTTCCAAAGAGGGTTTGGATTTACCCTCATGCACATGTGGGATTTATGAGTTTAGAGAGGGCGAGGAACTCGTATCTATGAAGTTCCAATTGTGATGAGATCATCAATATGTTTTTTGACGTTTTTGTTGAATAGATAAAGTCTGTCAAGATAATTTAGAAACTAAGTGTTTTTTTGGAGGCAAAGTTATTGCAGAATCCTCCGTGACCTATATTTAAACTCCTTCTATGACCTATATCTGAACTCCTTCTAGGAGCTGTAACATGTATATTTTTTCTATAAAAATATTAAAAAAACATTAGAAAAAAAATCACAAATTAAATAAAGTTTATAAATAAAAATCATTTTTTTAAGATTACAAATAAAATTTCATTATTTAAATAAAAAAATATTTTTCATAATTTATTTTCATTTACTTTAAATATAATAAAGACTAAATCTTAAAATATAATTTTAGCTTTTATAAATAAAAAATTATAAGATCACGCACTATAGACCAATGGACCTTCTTATGTATAACTATACATATAACCTTCTTATAATTATTCATCTTCTATTATGTTACAATTTTGCTTAAATACCTATACAAATTTATGAAAACTTCATTGAGATAAGTGAAGCATAAAGAAATGTAAATTGGAGTTTTAAAATGTTTTTTATTTTATTTTAAATGAATATATATGAAATATTACCATTTTTTTATTTAAGAAATTTTACTTAATATAAAAATTTATGAAAAATTCATAAAAAGTCATTGAGATGACACATAAAGAATGTAAATTGGAGTTCTAAAATATTTTTTTAACATAAAAAATATGAATGAATATGAAATCAAGTTACAAAAATTCCATTTTTGGAGACAATTAAATTTCTTTGTTATGGAGACATTTTAAGTTCTGCTCTGGTGATACCTTAGTTTGTCACTTACTTAGGTTTTGAAGGGAAGAAAGACATGCCTTTCCAACTAAGCTTTGGCTGGCTAGCCTTAGATAGAGCAGATCTTTAACTAATCTTCCTTCATGAGTGGTTGGTTTAGCCTTGGATCTTTATTGTTGAAGGGTTTTTTTTAGGTGAAGGTGGGTTAATGATTATGTTAGTGACCATTTGGGTTGTTTTGCTATAAGTTAGAATAAAAAGGAAGATAAAAAATTGAAGTATATTTGGACATAGTATAGATTTTCAAAACATAATAATAGTATTTTTAATCTAGAAAAGCATAAGTTGGATCATGAGCATCATAATATTCAATGCACTTACGAAGCTTAGAATTTAGATTTCATTCTCGATATAAAAAAACCTTTATGTTTTTCTCGTGGAACTAGCACTATGATTAGCTTTGGAACTAATGAATTGATTCCTTTTTTAGTAGTCGTTGAGTGGAATTAACAACTTAATCAACAATCTAATCGATTCTAAGTGTGTAGGTCTTCACAGTTTGTCATAATGCTCATTGAATATTTTTTGATATAAATTGTGTCAGAGGTTTTGAAACGTCCAACATTTCAAGTGGACACTTCACAAACACTTCACCCATCATCAGAGACAAAAACAACTAGTACACTTTTATTGCTAAAAATTCAATTAAATCAATCAAATAAAATATTAACTCAAAATTGAATACATGAATCACTTTCTCTCTCCCTTTATATATATATATATATATATATATATATATATATATATATATANAAATTGAATGCATGACTCACCCTTATATATAGTTGGATAACTAACTTTAGTTGGACGTAGTATTAAGCTTCATGACCCACCAATCATCAAAATGTTGAATCATTTCATTATCCTTTCTATCTCTAAATTAAAAAACAGCACATCTCTTCGAAAGTAATCTCTCCCTTATATATATATATAGTTGGATAACTAACTTTAGGTGGACGTAGTATTAAGCTTCATGACCCACCAATCATCAAAATGTTGAATCATTTCATTATCCTTTCTATCTCTAAATTAAAAAACAGCACATCTCTTCGAAAGTAAGTTCGTGCGTCAACCTTACAAAAAAAAATTGATAGGAAGAAATATGAGAGATACCAACTACATCTTTGGGTTGAAAATATTTATAATTTTTTTTTATGAAAATTTCATTGAAATGATGCATAATGAAATATACAATGGCAAAGCAACAGTGCCACAAAATCACAATTTTCTATACATCAATGTAATGGATATATAAATTATTAAATTTATTAAGATTAATCAGCTTTATAAATGATTTAACTCGTTAAATGAAATTTATATGTATTAAGTAAGATTGTTTAACACTAGTTAATAAAAATAAAAATAAAAGATTTTTATATAAACTTATATGATATATGTTGTTTTTGCTTTATTTTATATTGTTGTTTTTAACTGGACCATGTAAGATTGGACTAAGTACAATTGTTTAACATTGATCAACAAAATTGAATATAAATTTTATATAAAAATATGATAGTTGTTACTTTATTATTTTATAAAACATATGATTGGTTATTGAGATTAGGTTTCAAGTTCAAGATAAATAGTCTTTGATAAGATCAAGATGACACAGAAAAGAGAACATGAGAATGTCGAAACAAAGTATTAATATGGAATATAATAATATGGTGTTATAGTATGGGGTGGTAGGTGTGTGGTGTTGTTTATAATTTTGAAGGAAAATGTGAACTAACCTTTGCTCGATGTCTTGATGATTCCACTAATAATCAAGTGAAAGCCCTAAATTTATATTATGGTCTGGAAATCCTTAAATCAATGGCAGTGAGAAAGTTCATAGTCATAAGAGATTCTTCAATTATTATTCAACAAGTGTTAAGACCAACCTCCTTGCATAACTTAAACCTTTTTAGATTTATCTTTCAAATTCAAAGAACAACGAGGAATTTCAACTTTGTTGAATTCTACTAGGTGCTCAGATCCTTAAACACTTTGGCAAATAACATGACAAACAATGGTGTGTCATTACAACATCGAATGTCAATTTGAAATGGGGGGATCCTTCCTTGGCCCACCTCCCATGAAAGTTTCCAACTTAAACTTTAGAATTAACATGCAAATGGATTAGAAGGACAAGTGGCACGCTTCATTAATTTGGATGAGATGGGATTTCATTTTATTCCCTCCTCTCGTACTCTCCACTCATTCCTCGTTATTTAGTTGGATGAACAAATTAAATGATATGAAGGATTTGTTTGACAAAGGTGGGATTTTATGAGTATTCCTTGGCATCCTTTTTTTCGATTAGACTAGTAGCTTTTGCTTTGCCCATGGACTTTGTCAAGACTTGGTGTTATAGACTGTCTTCTGTAGTGGGTATCGACTTGGTCTATCCTAGGCACAAGGGGTGTGCATTTGTTTTTTGTTTTTGCTTTGGTCTCGTTTGTAACATGGAGACGCATCACCACACCAATTGTTGTGCACCCTATGAAATAGTTGATCTTTGACAGGGTCACATAGGATTTCAGTCAATCAAAAAATCTTTAGGTAGCAATTCACACCTTAAAAACATAATGTATTCTTAGCTTGAAGCTCAACTAGTCAGGAATGCAGAACTGGAGGCTAGGGTGGCCATTAAAACCAAGAAAAGTGAGAAGCTCATTGCTAACCATAACATGTAATATCAACTAATTCCAAGTTTAGCAAAGTATTCTCATTCAATGGCCTCTCTTCCAAAAGTCTATAGCAGGTTTGTGAAAGCAACTACTAATGAGGAAGAAAAAATTTAGCAAAACCAAGGGGAGATGGAATATGAGAACACGGTTATGGAACCCAATGCGGAACCCAAATAAGAAGCCCATAATGGACATGCTTTTAATTAAAAATCTAGATTTTTATGTTTTGTAAAATAACACTCTTACTAGGCTAGTATATTAGGTTATATAGTTGCAAGTTTTTTAGTTTCGTGGAAAAATATGCTAGAACAACTTAGTTGGTTGGTGAACTCTTCGTCATTTTGGAAATTTTTGAATCCTTAATTTCAAACTTTGTATATCCAAATTGTGTTATCACATTGTATGATGTTGTCACAACTTTCTTTTAATACAACTTAACTTGTTTCAATTCAAAAAATTATTATTATAGTAATATAGTTTATAATTATAAACATTATATAGATTTCAATCACAAGTTAGAAAAAATCTACAAATGAGTGATTGAAATCATTAGTGATGTGAGGATGTACTAACACATCCAAAAATATTATTATATTTTTTTATGGATTAGTAAAGATGTTTTATTAAAGTCTTTTTATGGATCAAGAGAGCTAATGAGTGAAACTTAACTTTCAAGCCTCTTATAGTTGATTTAGAGTTCATGAGAGAGATGATTAAGAGGTAAGTTGTTTTGAGGAGGGTGGTGAATTTGGTAAGATCAACACCTCAAGAATGAATGTAATTCTTACTTATTTTGATGTAGTTCACTATGAGTGTCATTCAAAACAACAAATTCTATTGGATACACATACCTATAAGTGGATTGATCACCCTCATTTCTAAGAGTGAATTGATCACTTTAATTCTTCCCACATAAAATGGACAAAATTTGCTAAACAAAACAAAATTTAAAACATACAAAATTACCCAAATTCAAATTATGTTTCTATTGACCAAATTCTTAAGAAAGCTACATTATATTTTGTCATTTAATTCTTCCCATATAAAATATACAAAATTTGCTAAACAACACAAAATTAAATTAAAAACATACAAAATTACCTAAATTCAAATTATGTTTCTATTAACCATTTTTTTAAAACCAACTAGTCATTTTTTACTTTTATTTGACATCTAAAACATTTTCCCATTATGTGCATTTTCTTTTTCTAAATAATGTATCCAGTAAACAATGTTAGAAGAATGCTAATACTTTTATTCTTTTTCTAAATAATGTTATTTTATTTAAATATCAATTGAATTTGAGGTCGAAATCCACGTATTCATTTTAATTTGATTTATTCGATTTTTAAATATGTTAATTATTTTAATTTGATTTATTCCATTTTTAAATATATTAATTATTTTAATTTGATTTATTCCATTTTTAAATATATTAATTATTTTAATATATATTTTTTCATTTTCATATAATTATGTAGAGATGGAAGCTAAGACCAAGAAAGACGTAGAAAAGGAAAAGCTTCCCTACGAAGCTATCCTATAGGTCATGAAGCAGTACCAAATCTATGAGAGTCTCATGATAGATGGGAAAACCCTAGCCGAGAATCCCATGGAGGACACAATAATGCTCTCGGATAGCTGGACATCCGAGTTTCAAAAGGCCGAAAAGAAAATTGTAGCGCTTTTACATCAAGCTTGTCATAAAGACTCCTCCATTAAGCTTGACCTTAGCGGGCTTCTCCTTCAC
>JASDQU010240649.1:206798-234961 GCA_032191745.1 Picea mariana | reverse complement strand
TGTGAAGGCTTGATCATCTTACTTCTTTTGGGGTTTCTCTTTTGCACTGATCCTGGATTCTTCTTGAGCACAACAAGTCCAAAGTTCTTCAAATGTAGGATACTCCTTCCTTGTGTTCATGCTTGCGACAAATGCATCCCACGTCTTGGGAAGACCATTGAGTACTATGTTTACCAATTCCTTCTCTGAAATGATTTATTCAATAGCTTGTAGTTGATCTCTTAACTGAGAGATTCTCACAAAGTATGATGTTATGCTGTCATGATTCATCTTCATGTCACAGAGCTCATTCTTCAGACTCATTATTTGTCCAATGTTTCTGATTGAGAAGAGGTTTGTTTGGGCATCGTACATCTTCTTGAATGAGTCAAGATGGGAGATGTAGGGTATCAAGTTGTATTTTATATATTCTACTATGATACTCATAGCATTGATGTCACCATCTTTGAACTTCTCCATAACTACAACGTTCTGTGATTCCTTCTCTTTTCCTTCTTCAAACTCTGGTTTCACGATCTTTCCTTTCACGATATCAACACTTTATTCTTGGCAAGGATGAGGTCAATCCTTGTCTTCCATCCTCTGAAGTTAGAACCTCCATCTAACTTGTTTTCTGACTTCATAGAGTAATTCATGGCTACTTTGACTTGGTCAACCCTAGATCTGACCAAAAACTCAAACTTGACGTCTTGGCTTGCTGAGAGTATCAAGAGATACGCTAGGCTAGGGTGCACTGATCTATCCAAAAATTAGGTCAATCCCTTCACTTAAGGTGCCTCAACGAGAGGATTAGGGTTTCTGCAACTGCACCTGCTAGTAACCCTAACGACAGTGTTATGGTGACTGCTCCTGCTAGAAACCCTAGCGACAGTTCTTCAACGAGCTTAATATCCTTACGACTATGTTTCCTTCCAGTGGTTGGACTGAATGAAGGAGGTCTGGGCCCATAACCTGTTAGAATATAATGGATGTGCTTGTTTTACCATTGACAATATCACTATTGTCACCCAACCATGGGATGAAGCCACCCTCCGAGCACCTTAACCTTGACAGAGAATCACTCCGGAAGAAAACCCTAGGATAGATATCCAAACAGAGGGTAACACACCTTTCCCCAAGGATAACGCACCAACAAGAGCTGATCAGATAGTCCAAATCCTAACCAAGATATAGTCCAAGCCAAACGTGATCTGCTAGCTGCAACAGCTGCAATGGCAACTCTCCTCCAAACCTACGCACAAAACTAGGCACTAAAGTGCGCACAAGTGATGCTCTGCAATTCTGAGACTGCCTGCTAGAATGAAGACCGACCTCCTGTATTTATAGTAATTCTGGCTAAATTCCTGGGCCGACTTCTCATTCAAGGTATCCGTATGTTCAGTATATATTATTTCTTCTAGCCGACTTCTTCTCTTGGAGGCTAATAACCTAATACAAGTTATCTTCTTGAGTCAACAAGTCTTCTAGGGTTATTAGCCAACTCATTAGGGTTTCTTCTTGCTTCCCAAAATATCCTATGCTCGTCAGGTTTACACGTGGAGGTAAATACCTCCCGCAACTACCATAATATCAACATGTATGTTGTAATATATGAATTTGAGGCTAGGAACCATGCCCAATAGACCATAGAAAATTGTACGTGCTATATATTGCCCATTGCCTATTTTTTTGTTAGAACACGTATAATTTTGAGCTTTTGAACTTTAGRTTTTGCCTCTTAGAAATAAATTTCTTTACCCAAAAAAGCAAAAAACTTAGAGAATCACCTTTTAATTTTAAAATAAATCCATTGGATTGTATTTTTATATGGCGCTTACATTATCCATCGTCGATGAGTTACTCGAACGGTCCTAATGGTCTCTGAAGTTTAGAAGATGCCCAAGTTTTAAAAGGAAATATTTAATGATAGTTTCAGAGCTTCGTGCTTCGGGTATTCCAAGAGTTCTAAACAACAAAAACCCCAAAGCTTCGAAGTCTCGAAGATAGTCATTCATGATAATTCCTAGAAGACTTACAGATGAATTATAGGACACATGCCCTTTAAAAAAATTTCTTGGGTTGACACGTGGCACTTATTTTTGACATCTACGCTAGATGATTCACACGTTTACAAGTGACACGTGGCACCTCTATTTTCTTGACACATCATCAAGAATGACATCATCTCTACCACATCATTCTAAGAGATTGCTCTTCAGGAGTTTTTTATTTCACAATCCCCAGAGTATAAAAGCGTCGATTACTGATTCACCCCCCCTCTCAGTAATCCAACATTCACCCCCCCTCTCAGTAATCCAACATTATCATATTGAGCTTTCTCCTTAAATTTAAATATAATATTATTTTTAATGGTATGGATATTTCATAAAGGAGTTATTGATCAACTCAAGAAAGCTCAAGATCGCTTAAGGGAAGTGGAAATGATAGCGAGAGAAATCTAGGTAAATGGAGACTCCCAAATAGAACGAGAGAAAGAGGATCTCATCAATGCCGCTTATGAGAATTTGGAACAATTAGAGGATCCCAAGAATAAGACGGTTTACTCCGAACAACAAAGAGCAATTGAACAAATCCTTACAAACAAGAAGAGATGCCCGGAGTCGAACCGAGGCTGAGCAACAAGCGCAATGAGACCAAACCATATCTATTTTTTTAGTGGTTCATCTGATGTTGTTATGTTCATCTTATGTATTTACTATAATCAATAGTTAAACATCACACATAGTATTAGTATTAAACAGATCTTAATGGCTGTAATAGTACTAATATGATAGGTAATGACATGAGCTCTATTCTTACACGTATTTATGATAATGAACAATTACCCTAATTACCACTATTACTGGGTTTAGAAGTAGTCCTAATTGAGGTGAGGTGAGGTGAGGCTAGGATGTATGTAGGGATGCAGATAAGACTAACTAATAGGTTAGCAACGTTGTCCCCCTCCATATGTCCTTAGGGGGGTTAGTACCAATCAACACTCTACTATACAAAAACACCTTAAAGGTAGCACCAATCAAGATCACCCTTCCGAAATATAGCCAAAGGTCATTAAATCCATGAGTCCAACTAGTAAAGTATTGAATAGGTCCTTCCAAAAGTCATCCTAGAATGATAAGGGATGATGAGCTCGCCTACTGATTGAAGTAGTGATAAAACACATGCAAATTCCCATTTCAATAGTTTCTCACTCACCCATGAAACCCCATTGAACCAAAGAGCATGATGAAGGATTTTAGGTCCTCTCTAAGTCTTCTTAGAGACAAGCTTCTACATGCGCATGCAACATGCATACACACACTAGCTAGTGTAGCTAGTTAGGATCTAATACATGTTGCTCACCTTTGAAGGGGAGTCCCATGATCTCATGTACATCCTCCAATGTAGGTGTAATTTAGCTAAGAGCTAACATTTTTATGGCAATTCCTTAGTTATAAATGGTTTTAACCTGAGTTTGAAACAATTTTAAGAAACCACTTATCTTTCATATTAATTATCAGCCAACTTATCTACCTATCCTCTGAGCCCAGACACTTCTTGGTCCTCCCAACATGGTCGTACTTTCCAATATGATAGCATTGAAGGCCTACATAATCATCCTCCAAATTTTGTCCGTTTGAGTCTCCCTACTACTCCGAGCAACAATTTGTCCGTTCGAGTCTCCTTACTACTTCGGGCAACAATTTTTCCTTTCGAGTCTCCCTACTACTCCAAGCAACAATAAGGCAAATCTTGTGAGGTATTTGATGAATATATTATCTTGGTCTCTATGTTGACAACATTGAGAATAATTTCCTTGATTTATTATTGAGATAGGATTATGGTGCATTGCCTGTTAGAAAAATAGGACCGTGGAGCAATAAAATAAAACAAATGCGGAAACAAAACACAGAAGATACACAATACAATAGAGACACAGATTTATGTGGTTCACCCAGTGTGGGCTACGTCCACCAGAGAAATTGCCATGTCCTTCCTTTATTATTATCCAGCACATGAAGGGATACAACCTACAACAAACTCGTTGTGACTTCCTCTTCTTTCTCTCACAGTCTCCTATCTCAGAATACAATATTCGCCATCAATCATAGCCGCAATACATTTCCCTCATAAAAGAGGATTGCCTTCTAGGGAAAAAAACCCTAACATAATCTCTACCGTTAGATCTGTGACCTTATAATGAACGGTCAAGATTTACAATGAAATTACAATATACATTTACAAGGGAATTCTTCCTTTGGGGGCTTTGCCCCCGAACCCCCGCTGGAGGCCCGCTTTCCCCCAGACCCCCCAGCAGGGGGGATAGCCTTCCCGGACCTCGCAGAGGGGGTACCCCCCCTCTGCACTCCCCCGCGTGGAAGAGTGTACATACTTCTGGGGTGTAAATACTTCATGGGGTATAAACACGGCTGAAAGTAGAAGACCTCTGAATCAGGAAGACAATCAGGCTCCACAACCAACATTGCCTTTGGTGAATCAAAGGTTGCTCACTTGTTCGAAGCAATGAGATTTATCTCTTGAGGAGAAAACTTGGAATCGTGGAGCAATGTGTTTGATTGGCATGCAATCTAGAACGATGTGAGACATTTGATCCCACAAGGTAGTGTTGGATATGCTTGCCAAGGATGTCGACTAATGAGTGTTTCATTTATGCAACTAAGGATTATTTGGCATTTGGCACTAAGTTGCTTGTTTTTGGGAGGGAGGTGATAGGCTTTCTCATATAGAGGAACAATATTTTGACACACAAATGGTATACGGATTGTTGATAAATATGTGTTGGTGTTTGTTTGGTTCTACCAGATATAAGAAAATTGTGATTGTAGCAGGAAGTTGTGATGCATTATGGGTGTGGTTAACTCTACACAATTTTATAATTTAGAGCACGAAACTTGGAAAACACTTCGAACTATGAATTCCACTGAAAGCTTTGTTTGGGGTTTTTCATGGATTGAAAATTTATGTTGTAGGGAAGATGATAATTAATATATAATATCCTACATCTGGCAACGAATTTAGTCTTGAAACAAAACATGGAGGAGGATTTCATACATGTTTTATAGAGCTAATGCAATTGACCATGCACTCTCTTTACAAAATACAATTGGTAAAGTCATGACAAAACCATTGAAATGACAAATTTTCTATACAAACATGAAAAAATGTGAGACATAATTTCTTTAGCAAAATACAACAAACTAACTCCTCATCTTTAATAAGAGATGGCATAAGGTAGGTGGGTTAAAGTGCCATTGCTTTTATTCATTTTCAAAAAAACATTAGGGGTTAAAATGTAAKAAATTAGTACTTATTTTTATTTTTTTCACCCATAAGGTAAAGACATGGTAGAAAAAAAATTGTTTTCTAGTGAGCACAACTCTATTTTAATTTGGTATATCTTGTGCATTCTTATAAGATTTGATTCCATCATTGCCTATCTAATCAAATTTTTCTACTAGCTCCAAGAATACAATGTGTACACATGAGGGAATCAATCTTATGCTTGGTCATTGAAGCTTTAATTAGACTTAGCCTTTATGGGGATAGGGGGAGGAACCTTAGCCACCTCCAACAAAAGAGAACACATAAAATCTATTTAGTGAGAAGACATTTTTGATAAATACAATGAACTATAAACAACCTTTTGCCACCTACTTGCAATCTATGGGTGGATATGTTGGAATTGAGAAGGAAGTCATGGTTAGGTAGGTCAAGAATGCATGAAAACCTCTATTTCGTTCTTCAAACCTCCATGCTCGTAATTTCTCTTGGATTCAAAGCTCAAGCCATAAGATTCTACTTTATAGATAATCCAAATGAAATTTAAAGCTTAAAAGATGTGTGATAAAGTTAAAAAAAAAAAGACCAAAAAAAATGCTTTGTATTTCACAACCTAATCTTCTAATTTTTAACAACATAACAATCCTAATTCATTTGGCGTTTCCTTTCCCCACTTCAGGGTATGCTAGTTCATATATTTAAATCTAAATATTATTTATAAAATAATATAAATATTAATAATAAAAACTCCAACCTTTCCCATTTAAAATCGGGAAAAATTATTCTCCAAAAAGAAAAGTCGTGCTCTTTGATCCCGACACTACCAAAGCAAATCAGGAGTTGTCATATATGCTATTTGAACATAAAATGATTCGGAAGATCTTGTCCATTTTTACAATACTAAATTTTGTTTTATTAATAAATATATATGTTTATAAATTTCATTATAATATTAAACTAATTTAATATAAAACAAACAAAACTTCATACCTAAGTCTGAACAATATACTATTTATTTAAAAAAGATCCCATATCCACCGTTAGCACATACTCTCGTAACAATACTTATTTTACTGGCATATATAGAATTAAATACAATATCTTGCAAAGATTCGAATAAGCCAATACACTTACCAACCTGGAACGTATTGGACTTTTATTCACTTTGATACTATTTTCCCATGTTCCCTTTGTACCCTTTGTCCGGGACCATGTATGTCCAATTGCATTTAAAAAAGGGGCTTAAAAAAGAGCCTATGATCTCTAAATCTAAATTGCTTAAAATATATATAATTATTCATTTACTGACTAAAGAAAGGAGAAGAGTTGAAGGTGATTTTTTAAAGTTGACAAATGGGTCGATATGTTTTCTTAAAACCAAACATATATCCATTCTTTGCATCTTGGCCAAGTACAAAATGAAATACTTTGAGAATAATGGGGGTGGCCAATCTTTGTGTACATTCAAAGAGTTGTATTAACATAATATAGAAGTGGCGTGAAATTTTTATGAGCATTTTTTTAATTAAAAAAAGGATTTATAGTGCTAGTTAATAGAATGGTTGTTATTATAAATTTAATATTAGTGTTAATAGTTTACAAGTCTAGCAAGAAATTTATGATTTAGTAAGAGTTGAAACATTTGGAAACATATTTATGATGGGTCCCACATCTAAGATGTATCTATCTTTTTAGTCTTATCAAAATGGGTTAAATGTCTTATTGAGAATTTGAACCTGAGTAGTGAGAGTGTGAAACCTACCTCCCAACCATTCAACTAGAGACCAGAGACTAGAGATTCAGGGCTCGATCTACTTTCTCTCCCATATTTTATTTATGACTATAATTACAATGAACAACCAAGCTCAAATGAACCAGAAGTTAACCCTTACATGTTCGCATGCATTCCTTTATCTCTACAGAAGCATGGCAATCATAACAAACTTGTTAGCTCACTAACAACCTCGACCTTGACCAATCAGATGGTTACAAAAACGATTACAATCATTAAGTTGATATTCGAGGATTTTATATGCATGTGATCTTTACAAGTCCTTGTGTGTAGTAAAAAACTGGTGGCGCGTGCAGTGCAAAACTGGTTGGCACATGTGCAGTAGAAAATAGGTCGATGGTTGTTGAATCTTGACACTGCACAATATAAAACTTGTGGCACACAGGCCGTGCAGAACTTATGGAACGTGCACAGTCTTGCACAAACCTTGGTGCCAACAGGCCCCCAACATTATTAGTTGGCTCACCCTTGATCCAACGAACTTCATTATGGTGTGATGGAGGTGATGATGGCACCTCCTTCATTAGCTTGGTGATGAAGTTTTGAAAGTCAAAGTCCATTTGATAAAAACTCTTTAGTAGTTCCTTCATGTCTTTGCAAAATTTTTCGATCTCTACTGGTGTGGTTGACCTAATCGTAGGCTTGATCTGTGCGCCCAGTTCTATCACGGGGGCTACCCTTGCATGTGCATTTGCGAGTGCATAATGGTGTTGCTGGGCTTGCTCTTGTGATTCCAACACAATGGTTGAAAACTTTTGTTGGTCAATGCAGGTAGATGCAATCTGTTGGTGAAGGCCTAATATCTCTGACATGACCTCCTTGTACATTGTAACTTGAAGGGAGGGTAGTGCCTGCTTCTTCTCATTGATTTGCACCTCACTTGTGCATATGTAGTCTTCAATTGTGTTGATTTCCAACGCATTATGTAGATGAGTCTAGAGATGGAAGTTGTATTCAATGACCCCCGAGAATCCTTCCATGTGCACTTGTACTTGGTGCAACATCTTTTCTACGACAACAATATTTTGTTGCAACTTTCCCTGCTCTGCCAATGGGATGCTCTTCAGTTTGTCCTGAATCTCTACGTTCTGTTTGTGTAGGTGTTGGAGCACTTCCTTCACTTTATTGAGTTTATTTTTCATTGGGAGGTTCGAAGTTTCTTCAACCATGCTAGGGACTTACGTGTACACCTCATCCACTGCGTTGATCAATAATTTGTATGCAACCACCTCCGCTTCATGGCGTTCTTGGATTTCCTTTTGCACAACTACCTCATGTGCATGTCTTTGTTGGGTTTCTTGGTGCACATCCATCTCTTGGACATGTCTCTATTAAAAATATGTATATGAATGGATTAGTGCGTGTTTCCTGTCCCCCAACTCATTCATTATCTCGGTCATGAATACTTACAGGTATTGTGAAGGTACATGCATCAAATCCAACTCTGTATAAGGCAATGATAGAGGCTTTGAACTGGTGGAAGCCTTGAAGGAATTCAAGGCTAATGGGTTTAGCTATAGAACCCTCTTTTGTGTGTTTCTTTGCGGTGATGTAGCACCAGTGGTGCTGCCTATGACCCTCTATTCTTGGGATTTGGGATCAGTCGCCGGTATAACAATGTTAAGCATGCAATATAGCTCACCCAATTGTTGTGTTGACTCTTGATGCAATAGTTGTTGCAGATCCAAGTTGGATTGGAGCACCTTGATGATGCTATGAACTAGTGTTGGGGAAGGCCATAGCTCCTACCTTGAAGCATTGGTGTCTATTTCATGTTCCTCCAGGTAGCTAGTCAATATTATGCGCTTGCAAAAATTTACGACCATCTGAGAGGGGGCTTCCTCTTCGATGGAAAAAATACCGATAGGATGCGACTGACTAGATGTGTGCCCTGTTGAGCTAGACTTGAAGGTTGGGCTCTGCTCAATCCATTCTTATTTTCCATTCCTAGGCATATTTCTCCCCGTGTCTGGTTGCGAGCATTTCCTCTGGGCCTTTGGTTGATTACTTGCCCCTTTGGTTTCCTCTACTTGTTTCCACTCATGTTTCTTCTTGGTCTATGTTTCCAAGAGATCTAATTATTTGTCTAGTATGGGTTGTAGTGACTCTAGCCGCTGCACAACCACATGTTGAATTTCCTCCTCGATAATACAAAAGGGGAGGATCTCGATAGGAATTTGTGATCTACAAGTGGGGTGATGAAAACTTCATGGAAATCATATTCAAATTGAAGATAGTCCTCATACCAGTCAACAAGGTTGTGTGGTATGTGAAAGGCTTGTCCAATCTCTGAATCATTTCAGTGTACCATAGCTGAAAATCCACGTTTCTTGCACTGGACGTTCTTGTCTGTATTGTATTGTATCTCATTGAATTTGGGTGTGGGGAAAGATTAAGTAACTTGGATGGCGTATTGTCGGCTCGATAGTGGCTGCCACACTATCATTGTGAGCATGAGTAAAACCCAACTATAATGAAACTCCATACCACAATCTTTCACATCAACATAGTCTTGGATGAACTCATTCATTAAGTATCATGACTAGCACATCTAGATGCCTTGGATGCATTGCTTAGTTGCTAGGATTACCTCTAGTGGGAGCTCATCCTTCCAACACTTGCGCATCATCTTGCAGGAAAGTACCTTCGTGAAAAAATGAACTTGGTCGTCATTGATAGTGGAAATAACCACTCTAATTCCTTTGTGTGTACCATACTTTTGGTACACCTCCTCTTGCACAACATATCACGCCACTACCATGTTAGTAGGATCCTCCCCTAATCTGGGAAGGCCCGAGACTTGGCGTAATATATCTATGTCGACTTCATACACACGATCTAGCTAGAGGAACTCTCCATGTAACCTACTAAGAAAGAACCTAACACACGAGTTGATGTTCAGGTTACACCCAAAATGGGGGACATCCAATAATGTCATTATCCTTGATTTGTAGATGGGCTTGGCCCATGCCTTGGAGACCACTTTCCCTCCTGCAAGGATTTATACATAAGCATCGAAGCATAGTTCAAGGAATTGTGCCTCGTCTTGTACTATTAGAATATAATGGATGTGCTTGTTTTACCATTGACAATATCACTATTGTCACCCAACCATAGGCCGAAGCCACCCTTCGAGCACCTTAACCTTGAGAGAGAATCACTCCAGAAGCAAACTCTAGGCTATATAGCCAAACAAAGGGTAGCACACCTTTCCCCAAGGATAACACATCAACAAGAGCTAATCAGATAGTCCAAACCCTAACCAAGAGATAGTCCAAGACAAACGTGATCTGCTAGCTGCAGCAGCTGCAATGGCAGCTCTCCTCCAAACTTGCGCACAAAATTGGGCACTATAGTGCGCACAAGTATTGCTCTGCAATTTTGAGACTGCCTGCCAGAATGAAGACTGACCTCCTGTATTTATAGTAATTCTGGCTAACTGCCTGGGCTGACTTCTCATTCTGGGTATCTGTCTGTTCAGTATATATTATTTCTTCTGGACGACTTCTTATCTTGGAGGCTAATAACCTAATACACGTTATCTTTTTGAGCCGACAAGTCTTCTAGGGTTATTAGCCAACTCATTAGGGTTTCTTCTTGCTTCCCGGAATATCCTATTCTCATCAGGTTTACACATGGAGGTAAATACCTCTCGCAACTACCATAATATCAACACTCCCTCCTAGATAGGGAGGTATTACAGGTAATGGTCTTAAGCATAAACATACCATTCACCCAGTAACATCAATATAGTTGTATATACTGTCTCATGACTATGTCATGAGCACTATCAGTGTCATCAGTTGCATCATCTCTCATAACCATACTCTATCTGAGTAATTAGACATGATACTCACTCCATAGAGTGATACAAGAGCCATTCTTCTAATCTAGAAGAGTAAATGTTATGAACCATTCTCTGTCTGGGAAATCTCTGTTCATCATTCATCTGGCTGATAATTATTTTCAACACTGCTGATAGTCTTCAAGGCAATCAGAACAATATCATTCAATAGAACACAACTGTGTCTATCCATAGTAGTACACAACTACCATCCAGTGGTACACTACCACACCAAGTACCACACATATACTTGATCAAACAGTGGAACACATCCACTACAGTAGTATACATCTACTATCTAGAGACATACAGTCTTCATAACAATCATTTGATATCAACCTGCACATAAACAATGTTATGATATAAACTGAATCATCTGGGCCATTCTTCCACTTATATCTGCGAGATCTTGGAAGAGTATCTGCCCTCAGAAGGTAAAACAACAATGATGAGATATGTGGACTATTCTTCTCAAGCAAGGAAGAATAAATGTCCTGATTTCTAAGCCTGGACCATTCCCCACCCTGGGCCATTCCTCCGACACTAAACAAAGTGTAACCTGGAGAGAATGAGTCTGCCCTAAGGAATGTCTGCCCCTGATTGCTAAACCTGGACCATTCCCCACCCTGGGCCATTCCTTCGGCACTAAAAAAAGTGCAACCTTGAGAGAATGAATCCGCCCTAAGGAATGATTGTCCGAACCATTTCCCATGTTAAGCACGAGAGGAAATGTTTGTCCTACACCAACCTCCAAAACGAACCATTCCTCATGTTAACCACAATGAGAAATCATTGTCCGGTGAGGCGGGCCGGTCTTCTTGAGTCACCCTCAAGAAGAGAGACTGCCCTAGACCACTCCCCATGTTAACCACAATGGGAAGTCGTTGTCTATGGTACATCATCAATCTGGACCATTTTTTGAACTGGAAAATGTCTGTCTGTTAGAAATCTCAATCCACTTTCCGAACTGGAAAGAATCTGCTCATCCTGGACCATTTTTCGAACTGAAAAATGACTTTCCATCAATTAATAATACATCAGTGCTCCCTCCCAACCCGGGAGTCACATCTTCCTTTTTCAACAAGGAATTTGTCTCCACGAGCTCCATCTTGAGTACACAAACTCTTTCATCTTGAACATAAGCTTTATCAAGATGTCTACTTATCTGCTCATCTGTGGAGATATGTATTGGAGAACCACTTTCTCCTTTCTGGACTTTATCACAGATAATGCAATGCTTGATTTCAAATATACTTCGGTTTGGGACACTGGTCTTCTTTGAAGGCTTCATGTAGATTTGATCAATAAAGTATATCACTTTTGGAAAACTGGAACATATCCATGTGGCACTTCTTCTGTCATCATGAGATCTGATCTTCTGAGTAATCATCTTGATACAATATTTTTGTTATAGAAAATCTTCACCATGCTTCTGTTGTGCACTGGAGGTTCTCCACCAAGTTATCTTCTTCTATCTGCATACAAGGGTCTCTTTCTGGTATGCCTCAAAGTCTTGAGGTTTCTCTTCATATGCTCTTTGTTCAATTGCTCTGGAGAACATTCTTTGCATTCATTTGATGTAGAACTCCAACTCATGGATATTGTAGATGATATAAAGACTCATGTAGAGGTATGTCTGGTTTACTAGAATAAGTAATCGTCATAGTCTTCTCCCTCCATCTGGGAGAACCTCTAGTTCCGGATCTTGCAATGCTTGCATATATACACTGTTCTTCATCTCACCTTTTAGTTCCTCTACTTGATTTCTTTTAGTGAGTTCATATCAGGCTGGTAATCTTGTGATTCTTATTGATTGGTTGTTCTGGCTTCTCTTTCTTACTTGGAATCTTCATGTTCTTCCTAATATTTTTCTTTAGCTCTTGGGTCCATTGAGTTTCTTATAGATTCCACGCCCTAAATATTTCATTTCTTTCTTTCATCATAGGATCATGGATGTGGATGGACAACCAAGGATACTTTAAGGCTTTTCTTTGAAGAAGTCTTCTTCTGCGGTTGAACTGAATGTGTACTGTCTTTTCATGGCTACTACCATGGATATATACTTCATCATCTTCAATGGATCATAGGATGAGCTCCCTCCTAATCCTTGCTTCATGTATGAGTGCATATAATCAGCTCCCTTCGTCTAACAGAGTCCATGCTTCCGTCTTATTGTCTTCTACAAAATGTCATAAGTCTTTCTCCAATTTTCTCTTGATTGCTGACTTCTTTCTGTCTTTGCTTCTTCTAAGTCTCTTCATGATTGATTCTGATTTCGGATTATCTTGTAATAGCTTCCACATGATTTGTTTGATGTATTTCATCCTTTCATGTGTATTATCTGACTTGTATAATGATAGCAATCCTTATCTTGTTGTTCTTCCATAAGTATAGTTCTTCTTGGAACATATTATCTTCTAAGAGATAGATATACAAGATATGTATAAAGACTATGCAAACAAGATATGTACAAGAAATAAGAAGAGTATTGTTACCTTCAGAAGAAGAAGTCTCTTTTATCCTGCTTAGTCTTCTTTGTAGGTTCCTTTTCTTCAGCAACTGATGCTTCGTGTTTCTCCTTCCTTTTCTTTAGCTCGGGACAATGATTCTTGTAGTGATCATACTTTCGACAGTTGAAGTATTGTATTTATGAAATATCTTTCTCTTGATTTGTCTTCCTCTTTGAACCAAACTTCCTTTTGTTCCTGAAATTCTTGAATCTTGCTGTGAAGGCTTGATCATCTTACTTCTTTTGGGGTTTCTCTTTTGCACTGATCCTGGATTATTCTTGAGCACAAGAAGTCCAAAGTTATTCAAAAGTAGGATAATCCTTCCTTGTGTTCATGCTTGCGACAAATGCATCCCACGTCTTGGGAAGACCATTGAGTACTGTGTTTACCAATTCCTTCTCTGAAATGATTTATTCAATAGCTTGTAGTTGATCTCTTAATTGAGAGATTCTCACAAAGTATGATGTTATGATATCATGATCATTCATCTTCATGTCACAGAGCTCATTCTTCAGACTCATTATTTGTCCAATGTTTCTGACTGAGAAGAGGTTTGTTAGGGCATCGTACATCTTCTTCGATGAGTCAAGATGGGAGATGTAGGGTATCAAGTTGTCTTTTATAGATTCCACTATGATACTCATAGCATTGATGTCACTGTCTTTGAACTTCTCCATATCTGCAACGTTTTGTGGCTACTTCTCTTTTCCTTCTTCAAACTCTGGTTTCACGATCTTTCCTTTCATGATATCCAGCACTTTATTCTTGGCAAGGATGAGGTCAATCCTTGTCTTCCATGCTCTGAAGTTAGAAGCTCCATCTAACTTGTTTTCTGACTTCATAGAGTAATTCATGGTTGCTTTGACTTGGTCAACCCTAGATCTGAACAAAAACTCAAACTTGACGTCTTGGCTTGCTGAGAGTATCAGGAGATGCGCTAGGCTAGGGTGCACTGATCTATCCAGAAATTAGGTCAATCCCTTCACTTAAGGTGCCTCATCGAGAGGATTAGGGTTTCTACAACTGCACCTACTAGTAACCCTAACGACATTGCTATGGTCACTGCTCCCGCTAGAAACCCTAGCGACAGTTCTTCAACGAGCTTAATATCCTTACGACTATGTTTCCTTCCAATGGTTAGATTGAATGAAGGAGGTTTGGGCCCATAACCTGTTAGAATATAATGGATGTGCTCATTTTACCATTGACAATATCACTATTGTCACCCAACCATAGGCCGAAGCCACCCTCCGAGCACCTTAACCTTGACAGAGAATCACTCCGGAAGAAAACCCTAGGCTAGATAGCCAAACAAAGGGTAACACACCTTTCCCCAAGGATAACGCACCAACAAGAGCTAATCAGATAGTCCAAACCCTAACTAAGAGATAGTCCAAGACAAACGTGATCTGCTAGCTGCAACAACTGCAATGGCAACTCTCCTCCAAACATGTGCACAAAACTAGGCACTAAAGTGCGCACAAGTGCTGCTCTGCAATTCTGAGACTGCCTGCTAGAATGAAGACCGGCCTCCTGTATTTATAGTAATTCTGGCTAAATTCCTGGGCCGACTTCTCATTCTAGGTATCCGTCTGTTCAATATATATTATTTCTTCTGGTCGACTTCTTCTCTTGGAGGCTAATAACCTAATACAAGTTATCTTCTTGAGCCAACAAGTCTTCTAGGGTTATTAGCCAACTCATTAGGGTTTCTTCTTGCTTCCCAAAATATCCTATTCTCGTCAGGTTTACACGTGGAGGTAAATACCTCTCGCAACTACCATAATGTCAACATGTACGTTGTAATATATGAATTTGAGGCTAGGAACCATGCCCAACAGAGCATAGAAAATTGTACGCGCTATATATTGCCCATTGCCTATTTTTTTGTTAGAACACGTATAATTTTGAGCTTTTGAACTTTAGATTTTTCCTCTTAGAAATAAATTTCTTTACCCAAAAAAGAAAAAAAGTTAGAGAATCGCCTTTAAATTTTAAAATAAATCCATTGGATTGTATTTTTATAAGGCGCTTACATTATCCATCGTCGATGAGTTATTCGAATGGTCCTAATGGTCTCTAAAGTTTAGAAGTTGCCCAAGTTTTAAAAGGAAATCTTTAATGATTGTTTTGGAGCTTCGTGCTTTGGGTATTCCAAGATTTCTAAACAACAAAAACCCTGAAACTCTGAAGTCCCGAAGATAGTCATTCATGATAATTCCTATAAGACTTACAGATGAATTATAGGACATGTGTCCTTTAAAAGTTTTTCTTGGGTTGACACGTGGCACTTATTTTTGACATCTATGCTGGATGATTCAAACGTTTACAAGTGACACGTGGCACCTCTATTTTCTTGACACATCATCAAGAATGACGTCATTTCTGCCACGTCACTCCGAGAGATTTCTCTTCGAGAGTTTTTGATTTCACAATCCTCAGAGTATAAAAGCGTCGAAGTAAATTAATTACAAAAAGTAAAAAAGGGTTTCAAAGAGTTAATAAAGAAGTTAACAACTTTAATTAGTCATGATCAAGTGTTAATTAATCATTTCACAGTTTCGGGTTTTAGAAAATTCCTCTTGTGCTATATTCAAAACTTTTGAATTCCGAACTTATGAAATACTTAAGTTAATACGACGCTTTAAAACATGATTAATTAGAACATTAAAGTGATTACTTAGAGATTAACTCCTTCGTGAATTCGAGCTTCAGAAAATTTCTCTTGTACTATACTCAAAACTTCTGAATTCTGAACTTCCAAAATACTTAAATGTAATACAATGTTTTAAAACATGATTAATTAAGACATAAAAGTGATTACTTAGAGATTAACTCCTCCACGAATTTGTACTTCAGGAGATTTCCACCTTGTCACATCCAAAACTTCTGAACCTGAACCATCGAAGTATTAATGACATTTATGATTGATTAAGTTTAATGATTTCAAATAAAGATTGTGAATCACCGAGTGATGAATTCCATTAATTTTAATAAATTCTTCGTCAGTAGAGCTATACGAAGATCGATAGACTTTTTGAATAAAGCACTTCAAATTTCAAAATCATTTTTACCATTTGCAATTTGAAGTATTTTTATTCAATGTAGAGCTTACAAACTTCTGTTGTCACAGGTAGGCTAATTCTGTTTCCTTGAGGATTACGGTGCCACGAAAAGCTGCAAAGAAGCTTGATGCATTGGGTGATGATTCAAATCCAAACGAAAATTTTCTATCAGACACAACTCCGCGTGTTGCAAACACCATTAAAACTTAGAAGAAGGTGTTCGATATCTTGGAGCATGAGATTATTAACTTTCCATATGACTCTGTTGAGGAAGACGATGAGTCGTTTGCAGCTAAGCTTAGATTTGTAGCACAATCAGAACTGCATATGATTGCTACATGACCCAAAATCATACCCTACAATGACATGATAAATTGGGCTTTGGAACATGTCGATATCCAAACCAAGAGCATCATCAACCACCAACATGCCACCGTTAGCTCTTTTCGACTAGAGAATCTACAAGTAATGTACAAGATTTTCCCTACACCTAAATACACTTACAATGCAATATTTCTTCTAGATTTTGAGAGAAGAGAATGCACTCAATATGCTAGAAATGGTCACGATATAGTCAAGGCCTGGTGGGTACATCCGGAGAAATTCAGAGCCGATGCTCATGGTATGTATGCCACGACGTCTTTAGACACTTATATGTTGTATATAGACATGATTCTTTGTCTCCTGTTTGGGAAGAAGAAACCTACACATTTCTCAGTTGAGTGGGTAACCATCATGAAGGAAGTAGTCAAGGGTTATACCTTCAATTGGGATAAAATGCTATCTGATAATTTGGCCAACAAAAGGAAATTGCTAGGTATAAATCAACAAAATCAAAAGGGAAACCTTCTCTTTTTTACATGTCAACGTATGTTATGGATGTCATTTGTTTAATGACCCCTTTTCCCCTGATGAACTGGAGTTGGACCTCGACCAATTCTGAGTCAATTCATTTCTACCACTCCAAATTATGGGAGGAAAATGCCAAAGATTTCTTTTATGAAATCTGTCACAATGTGGTGGTACCGGTTCACATAGCTATCTACGACCACCCACCACCTAAAATTTTAGAAACGATTATGGGGAACTTAGGAAAACTTGCATATTGGTTCATTGAGGATAATTTCTCCTATATCAGAGTATTTGGTTGTTCTGTTCCTCCTCATTCCTACTCACAGTTTTTACGCGACATACTGGTGTGTAGAGAAGTGGCGTACTAGACAGTAGTAGGAGGTATCAACAAGGAGTTGAAAGCAACTCAGAAAAAGGTTTGGCCAAATTTTCACATTCAAGTTGGCATGTTCACATTATTAGATTTAGTTCATTCTAAAGTCGAGGCCATGACCCTGGAAGAATGAATCAATCTCAGAACCTACATATTTTTGGCACCGTTGCCGGAGACGAAGAAACGAAATCATTTTTCCCTAGGAGAATGACAAAGTTAGTTTTGGTATTTTATGGTGAAAAAATATTGAATACGTGGATAAGGCTTACTTTACCTTTCACCCAACGATTCCATTGTAGACAAAACTGGCATTCAGTCGAAACAATACCAGGAAAAACCTAGACGAAAAGCAGACTACGTCGATTTCGGATCCTGAAAAATTGTTGAAACCAAAGGAATATATTAGACAAACTTTTGCATCAACAGGTAAGGTCCATCAACCTAAAATTACGCAAGTTAAATCTAAGATTCCTGTTGAAGAACTAAATCTTAAAGAAACTTTTAAACAAGTTCATTCTGCAGAAGCATCATCAAGTAAAACTGAAGTTAAACTTGGAACTCTAGAGGTAATTTTTCCTGAAATAAAATTTGAGATTGACCAGACCATCTATGTTTCATTGATAGATACTTTCACCAGTGAAAACAAAGAATCCATTTCAATCCCTACTATCATTAGTACTTAGCTGATTTTTTCTATTCCCAAAATAAAAGTTTTTGTTTCCAAAAATCCTGAAGATTATTTTCTATACTCAGATTCATCCCCTATTACTTCTCCTATATATACATCAGGTAAACTTGAGGAAGCAAGCTCAAGTTTTCCTTTTCCCCCTCATCTATATCTTACATCTACTCACGATCATTTTCTCGAACTTCATTCACAACATCCCAAAACAGTCAAAAGATCAATAGACCAGTCTTTTGAAGTTTTTGAAAATCTCCTATTTAGTCCTCAAATTCCGTCTCCTAGACTTTGAATGACCAGTGCTAGGGGTGCTGGTGTTAGAGGTGCAGGGGATGGTGGACAAGCTCAACCTCATAGGATCTTTGCTAAGGTAGCTGCTAGGTATGATCCCTTAGTTATTCCTGTTGTCCTGCATGATTTACCCTAAAATTACATGACGAGCCTCCCTAAATTCATGGGAGAAGGGGATCTGACAAGAAAAAAACATATATCCTTTTTCTATCAATTTATTGATATTCTTGGCATTGAGCACGAGGAAATTTACACGAGAATGTTAGTATAGAATTTTGAAGGACAGGTAAGAACTTGGTTCAAAGGACTTCTAGTAGGTTCTATACGATCATATAATGATCTGGAAACCTCCTTCCTAAGGTAGTGGGGTGAGAAAAAGGACCATCTATATTACCTAACCGAATTTAGAGCCTTGTGAAAGAAAACATCTGAATCAGTCCTAGAATTTATCCAAATATTTAATAATCTTTATCACAAAATCCCAGTCGAAGTTAAACCTTCTCAACCAGCTACAAATGTTACTTTTACAGGAGATTTTCATTCTGATTTCGCTCTACTTTTGAGAGAAATAAGATCCACTACTTTAGCAGGGATGCAAGATTATGCTATAGAGATCGAATCCAATATGATGGCATCCAAGAATCTTAAAACTAAAGTTGATATGGTAACCAGAGAACCTGGGAGTTTCAAAGAACATGCAAGGCCCTCTGGATATGGGAAATATGTAGAGGAAAAAATGGATGAGATGGAAAAAATTATGAAAGATTTATCGAACAAAATTTCCAGGATGGAAATAGAAAACGCAAAACCTGATCCATATGTCAGAAATCAAGTCAGGATAAATCCTAATCCTCAGATACAACAAAGACAAATAAAAAATGAGGACCAAAAGATTCAAGCTCATTTTAAGACTGAGAATTTCATGCAGAGAGATGAGGTGCAAGATTATGAGGAATTAGAGGAAGATCTAAACAACCTCAATGATGATGATCTTGAGCCTCACCTAACCAAGCAGGATTATGAGAAATCCTTAGATTTGGAATCTCTATTTAATAAGGATGAAAACATCAACAATCTGGGGGACTCTACATACAAAGGTCTCACTGACTCAATAATGTCCGAGATTCAACATAAATATGATTTGAGGCCAAGAGAAAATATTTCTACAAATATTCCACCAAAAAAGATTTTATCACGAAACAAAGGAAATGAGGCAATAGTTACTAAACCATCAACTAAAATGCAAGCTTCCCGGATAAAGCAGGTTGAAACGAAAGAAGCACAAACTAAGAGGCCATAAAATACAGAAGCTGAAGTTCAGACCAGGGAAATTGAAAAACCAATTGGAACTTTCAATTTAGAGAATGAACTTAATAAAATTAAAATTCCAATGCCTTTGGTTGAACTTGCTAGGAACCCGATTTATAAAAAACAAATCACTAAAGCAATAATTTTTTTTGATGTTGAATGTCAAGCTGATGTTATCAATTTGCAGTATGAAAAACCTACAATCATGTTTGGACCACACATTGAAACAAGTAAGGATTATGTTGCTCCATTCTATATTACATTGATTGTGCACAATCATTTACTTTACAATTGCATGCTATACTAAGGAGCCTTGCATAATTTAATGCCTAATATTATAATGGAAAAATTGAGCCATGAAATTACCAGACCTTATCAAGATTTATACTCGTTCAATTCTAGAAAGGTTAAGTGTCTAGGTATGATTAAAGATTTAGTTTTAAACCTTGCTTAGGTTCCTGTGAAAAGTATCCTTATGGATGTGGTTATTGTTGATGTTCCTTCCAAGTATGGTATGCTTCTATCCATATCTTGGGCTGCCAAGTTAGGAGGATTGGTTCAACTAGACATGATCTATGCTACAATTCCAAATTTTGGTGGACAATTTATTCGAATGTACCGAGAAACTATACTGGCGTATACTGTAAGTGACCTTCAAAACCCCAATAAATACCCAGTCTATGTTGCTGATCAAGACTTAGGAAATTATGTATTATCTATAGATGATGATTTTGAAGAATGTATGTAAGAAGAAAATCAAAAGATAGAAATTTCAAAGAAAAATATAAATGTTAGAGAAGGGATGTGGAAAATGTTCTTTGATGGTGCTTCATCCTGCGAAGGAGTCAGAACTGGAGTTTTATTTGTGGCACCAAGTGATGAGTATGTTATTCCTTTCTCTCATAGATTACAATGGGATGTTGATTACACCAATAATGTCTGTGAATATGAAGCTTTAGTCTTAGGATTAGAAGTTGCAAGAAAATTAAAAATCGAACATTTGATGTTTTATGGTGATGTTGAGCTCATTGCAAAACAAATAAAACAACAATATCAGGCTAAGAATTCGAGATTGAGATCGTATAGAAATTGTATCTAGGATCTTATAGAGAATTTCTTCTCATCCTTTAATATTCACTCTATTCCCAGAATGCAAAATCAACAAGTTGATTCTTTCGCCAAAGCTGCTGCGACTTTCATACCACCTACTGTTTTGAAGTTGAAATATCATATTGAGATGAGACATAGACCTTCAATTCCAAACAATGTTCAACATTGGCAAGTATTTGAAGATGATGAACAAATCAAACAGTTCTTGGAAATGGTAGATGATTTTTCTGAGACCCACATAGATCAAGAAAATTAAAATGATCCTTCTTGGATTATGCAAGAAGGAGAGAACCTAGAAAAGTTCCAAGATAAAATTGCAAATCACAACATGCTCTTACTTAAAAACAATCAAATTCCCAGAGGTATGATCCCTCTAGAAAGGTTGTTTGACTAGGATGATATACCTTTAAAGTCTACATTGCAACCTCAACCCCAAGAAGTTGAAGACTGTAATGTAGGAACAAATGAAAATCCCAAAATGGTAAAAATATCAAAATATCTTCTGGCACAAATAAAGAGTAAATATGTTGAGTTACTTAGACAATATAAAGATGTTTTTGCATGGTCTTATGATGATATACAAACTTATGATACTTCTGTTATTGAACACAAGATTCCATTAAAACATGGTATTAAACATTTCAGGCAGAAGCTTAGACAGATAAACCCAATCCTTCTGCCAGTAATAGAAAAGGAGGTTAAAAAACGCTTTGATGAAAAAATCATCGTTCCCCTTAGAGACTCTGAATGGGTGGCCAATTTGGTCCCTGTTAGAAAGAATAGTGGTGAAATAAGACTCTGCGTTGATTTTGGGAACTTAAATTGATCTTATCTTAAATATAACCACCCACTCCCAAAGATGGACCCTATTTTAGATAAGGTAGTAGGGGATGACATAATTTCTATGATTGATGGTTTCTCAAGATATAATCAGATCATTTTTCATGAAGATGATAGAGAAAAGAATGCGTTTACTACTCCATGGGGAACCTTTATGTATGATAAAATGCCTTTTGGTTTAATGAATGTAGGAAAATTTTTCCAGAGAGCAATGGATATCGCGTTCGTCGGTGAGAGAGACAAGTTTGTTTTTATTTATTTAGAGGATCTGACAGTTTTTTCCAATTTTGATGCACCTCAGACAAACTTTTGAAAAATGCAGAAAATTTGGTTTGTCTCTTAACCCTAAAAAATCACACTTTGCTATGCAAGAAGGTAAACTTTTAGGTCATATAGTTTCAAAATATGGAATCAAGGTCGATACTAAATGATTTGAGGCTATTGAAAAGAAAAGAGATTCCTAGAAATAGAAAATAGATTCAATCTTTTTTAGGTAAGATCAATTTTTTGAGGAGATTTATTCCTAACTTTGCTGAAATAATAAAATTGATTACAAATATGCTAAAAAAGGACAGCGAAGTAAAATGGACCGCAGAATCCAAAGCGTCTTTCGAGCATGTTAAGAAAGCTATAGGAGAAGCACCAATATTGGTAAGTCCGGACTATACAAAGGACTTCTTAATCTTCTCTTTTTCTTTTGAACATACTGTGGCAGTAGTGCTCCTTCAAAAGAATGAAGAAGGGTTCGAACAACCAATAACCTTTTTCAGCAAAAGCCTTAGGGATGTAGAGCTAAGGTATGATATTCTTGAAAAACAATCTTATGCAATGGCAAATGATCTCAAGGATTTCAGAACATATGTCTTGCACTCCAAAATAATTTCTTATGTACCAACGAATGCAATTAAAGATATCTTGGTTCAGCTATACACTGATGGAAGAAGAGGTAGATGGTTGGCTAAAATTCAAGAGTTTGATTTAGAAGTGAAACCAACCAAACTAGTCAAAGGCCATGGTCTAGCAAGGCTGTTAGCCGAATCAAATTTCAGAGCACTTGGAATAAATAACTTCGAATCACATGACTCTCTCCTAGATATAGAGGAAATTGATGATCAAGAACCTATGATTCAGATTGAAGATAAGTTTTCTTCCTCTACCTGGTACCGTGATATTGTTACATACCTCCTTACTCTTCAATGCCCAAATGATATGACTCCTTATAAAGCAATAACTTTAAAGATACATGCTATTAAGTATTGCATTATTGATCACAAGCTATACTGGAAAGACCCTCTGGGTTTCCTGTTATGTTTCCTGATAGAATCTGAAACAGAAGGTGTCATTAATGAATTTCATGAGGGAGTATGAAAAGGACATCATGCCTGGAGAGAAACAAATTACAATATTTTAAGGGCAGGATATTATTGGCCAAAGTCATTTACTGATGTAAATGCAAGGGCCAGAGCTTGCAATTCATGCCAACTGTTTGATGGTAAGCAAAATCTCACTCCCTTACCTTTAATTCTAGTAAAAGATGAATCTCCTTTCCAACAATGGGACCTAGACTTCATTGGAGAAATTCATCCACAATCAAGTGCTCAACATAGATGGATTCTAACCGATACTGATTATTTTACGAAATGGGTTGAAGCCATTCCACCTCGGAATGCTACAGATTCGGTAGTAATAAAATTTCTGGAAGAAAACATCCTAGTAAGATTTGGTTGTCCTAGAAAAATAGTTACTGATAATGATTGGCAATTGTCAATTTCGGTCAGAAATACAATATTATTTTAGGTCATTCTACAACTTATTATCCTCATGGAAATGGATTGGTTGAATCGTCTAACAAGAGTTTGATGACTATAATCAAGAAAGTTTTGACAAAAAATAAAAAATCTTGGCATATTCACTTAAAGTACGCCTTATGGGCAAACCGAATTGGCACCAAGAGATCTATAGGTATGTCTCCTTTCCAATTAGTTTGTGGTATTGATGTTATCCTTCCTATTAATCTTTCTCTTCCTGTGATGAAACTCTGGCATGATGCAAATGAATAGCCAAACGATGTTACGTGAATAATGAATCAAATCATCAAAGTTCAACAAAACAAAGTAGAAGTGGATGATAAGATTCAAAAGTACCAAGATAATATGAAATCCATTTTTGATAAAAAAATAGCCAAAGACAGGGAGTTCCTTCCTGGTGGTTTAGTTTTAAAATGTGAATCTAGAAAGGAAGACGCAGGGAAACATTGAAAATTCGATCATCTCTGGTTTAAACCTTTCAAAATTGCAGCTGCTGAGGGAAAAAACTCATTCTCGCTGGAAAATATTAATGGAGAGATTCTTGAGGCCCCTATCAATGAGAGTTATTTAAAACATTTCATGCAGTAGTTACATTTTAGATTTCCATTGTATATATTGGATTGGATTGACATCGACAATTTCAAATTTTCTTTTCTTTTTATTTGAGTCATTTGATCATTTTTTTTGTAAATATTTTTAATAAATTTACGATTGTTTGACATCATTAAAATGAAAAATAAAAACATCTTTATCACATATCATCTCTATTTTACAGAATTATCTGATATTTTGTATTTCACTCTGCAGAATAAATCTTGTTGATCAAGAGATGAGGACGAATAAAAACTTGACACTCATTTTTCAAACATTTGATTTCTCTAAAAACAGGTGATGAATTAATAATCTACCTTGCTGAAAATTCAAAAGGAAAATAAGGTATGAGTTCCTACTCTTCTTATAGTTCAAATAAAATTTTAAGAAAATTCTTTTGAAATGAATATGAAGGAAGTTTTTCTCATGATAATATTATCACTTGACCTAAAAATAAGAGAGATATAAAATTACAACTTAAAGTGTCATGCTGATAAATTCTAAAGCCATCTCTGAAATGAAAATAAAAATCATAATAAATAAGCTCGAAAGAAGTTTGAACTAAAGACACAAACTCGTGTGGGATTATAATATTTTTCTTCAGATCCTCCAATCTTTGATTTGGTTATTTTTTCCTATTCCCGTATTTTTATTCATTTCAGAATTTCTTTTTCCTTTCTCCCCCTTTTTTAGTATTCAAAGAAACAAAGAAACTTACATTGACTCTGAAAAATTAAAAACATATTTTTCAAAACAAGATTAGGCAAAAAATCTTTATGTTACTTTGATTTTAATTGAAAAAGTATGTCTAGGGTAATACTGATAATGTTATCTCTGATATTAGACTGCAAACTGACTAATTCGCTCAAGGTTGACCCCTAATTTTTTTTTTTTAAATTCCCCCCAAAAATTTCTCTTATAGGTGAAGGTGTATCGAAAATTGGAAGAAAGTTAGTTTCAGAGTATTCTTAAAACTGTTGACAAACCTTCTTTTCAGTCTAAATATTTTAAACAGATATCATCCCTTGTATGTTACATACAAATTGATTGCCCCCACTTCAAAATATTAAAATATAAGACATATGGTGAAAGGAAATTCATGAATTGATTTCCCCCATCTTGTCCAAATGAGATGATGAAAGGAAATTCAAATATTTATTGCCCTCATCTCAGCGAAATGCAAAAGTGTTAATTGAAGTGGTGAAAGGAAATTCAATGGGAGAAGTAGATAACTTCACCGGGGTACTAAACAGGCTCGTTGGCAGTGAAGCAATATCTATGATATCTATAAGGTTGTCAAACATATCCATATATCATACTCTATTGTCTAGTTCTCTTTTCGGTGATAATTACATCCTGAACCAACTAGGGATCCCCTAAATAAATATGTTACATCTGCTTAAGGTTGAAGCAAACAAAGTCGGTCGAAGCCTAATATTTTAGTTAAAATTATTTTGATTATCTTAAACAATTCTGAAATCAACTTTAGGAAAAGGAAATTTCAAATAGCCTAACTTGAGATCAATCATTAAGTATGTTTTGAAGGTTTTTGAGGTTTGGTTAAGTTCTTTTTTCTATGTATGATTGATTCTTAAATAAAACTAGAAAATGTTTTTCAAAAAAAGAAATAATGACTCCATTTACCCAATAAAGGCACTTGGTCCACTGTTCTTTCATGCCTCACAGGGAAACACAATCCCTAGATGGAGCCCATGTTAGAACACATATAATTTTGAGCTTTTGAACTTTAGATTTTGCTTCTTAGAAATATTTTTCTTTACCCAAAAAAGCAAAAAAATTAGAGAATCACATTTTAATTTTAAAATAAATCCATCGCCTTGTATTTTTATATGGCCCTTACATTATCCATCATCGATGAGTTACTCGAACGGTCCTAATGATCTCCAAAGGTTAGAAGCTGCCCGAGTTTTAAAAGGAAATATTTAACGGTCGTTTCGGAGCTTCGCGCTTCGGGTATTCCAAGAGTTCTAAACAACAAAAACCCCGAAACTCTGAAGTCTCGAAGATAGTCATTTGTGATAATTCCTAGAAGACTTACAGATGAATTATAGGACACATGTTCTTTAAAAGTTTTTCTTGGGTTGACACATGGCACTTATTTTTGACATCTATGCTGAATGATTCACACGTTTACAAGTGACACATGGCACCTCTCTTTTCTTGTCACGTCACTCTGAGAGATTTCTCTTTGGGAGTTTTTGATTTCACAATCCCCGGAGTATAAAAGAATCAAAGTGAAGTAATTAAAAAAAGTAAAAAAGGGTTTCCAAGAGTTAATAAAGCAGTTAACGACTTTAATTAGTCATGATCAAGTGTTAATTAATCATTTCACAGTTTCGAGTTTAAGAAAGTTCCTCTTGTGCTATATTCAAAACTTTCGAATTCCAAACTTCCGAAATACTTAAAGTTAATACGAAGTTTTAAAACATGATTAATTATAACATAAAAGTGATTACTTAGAGATTAACTCCTCCGTGAATTCAGACTTCAGAAAATTTCTCTTGTACTATACTCAAAACTTCCGAATTCCGAACTTCCAAAATACTTAAAGTTAATAAAACATTTAAAAACATGATTAATTAAGACATAAAAGTGATTACTTAGAGATTAACTCCTCCGTGAATTCAGACTTCGGGAGATTCCACCCTATCACATCCAAAAATTCTGAACGCGAACTATCGAAGTATTAACGACATTTATGATTGATTAACGTTAATGATTTCAAATAAAGATTGTGAATCACCAGGTGATGAATTCCATTAAGTTTAATACATTCTTCGTCAGTAGATCTATACGAAGATCGATAGACTTTTTGAATAAATCACTTCGAATTTCAAAATTGTTTTTACTATTTGTAATTAGCAGTGTTTTTATTCAGTGTAGAGCTTACAGATTTCTCTTGTCACAGGTAGGCTAATTCTGTTTCCTTGAGGATTATGGCACCACAAAAGCTGCAAAGAAGCTTGATGCATTGGGTGATGATTCAAATCCAAATGCATATGTTCTATCAAACACAACTCCACGAGTTGCAGATGCCATTAAAACTTGGAAGCAAGTGTTTGATATCTTGGAGCATGAGATTATTAACTGTCCAGACGACTCTGCCGAGGAAGACGATGAGTCTTTTGCAGCTAAGGTTAGATTTGTAGCACAGTCAGAACTACGTAAGATTGTTGCATGACCCAGAATCATACCATACAATAAAATGATAAATTGGGCTTTGGAACATGTCGACATCCAAACCAGGAGCGCATCATCCACCAACAGGCCGTTGTCAGCTCTTTCCGACCAAAGAATATACAAGTAATGTACAAGTGTTATAGCAAGATTTTCTCACCCTATGCAATCTTGCACATAAGGCCTTTTTCCATTTCCCCATGTAGACTTATCATCCACGTTTGTAAAATCCAGAGCTAAAAATACATATTTTTCCACATGTACGTATCTTGCCTACTATACAACATGCGTGTACGTAGGCTGCACCATTATAGCCTGCGTACATCGATATTTGTGCCAAAAAATGAAAATTAATGTCAGGTTTCCATGTCACGACAGGAGATCTATGATCCTTGGTATTCCATATATTGGAAATGTTCTGAATTGACCCTTCAGTTCCATGTTGAAGGCTATAAATGGGCCAATTCCGAGCTATGGAAACAGGAGAAAGAATTAAACTTTGAGAGCAAAGTTACTCTGGAGAAATTATTTACTTCATATTCAGTCTGCATCCCTTTGTCCTTTAAGTCTAAACACAGTGTTCAGCCCCCAAGATCTTCCCTTATTGATTGAGAACCTC
>JASDQU010240649.1:168212-206778 GCA_032191745.1 Picea mariana | reverse complement strand
ATATTAGACTGCAAACTGACTAATTCGCTCAAGGTTGACCCCTAATTTTTTTTTTTTAAATTCCCCCCAAAAATTTCTCTTATAGGTGAAGGTGTATCGAAAATTGGAAGAAAGTTAGTTTCAGAGTATTCTTAAAACTGTTGACAAACCTTCTTTTCAGTCTAAATATTTTAAACAGATATCATCCCTTGTATGTTACATACAAATTGATTGCCCCCACTTCAAAATATTAAAATATAAGACATATGGTGAAAGGAAATTCATGAATTGATTTCCCCCATCTTGTCCAAATGAGATGATGAAAGGAAATTCAAATATTTATTGCCCTCATCTCAGCGAAATGCAAAAGTGTTAATTGAAGTGGTGAAAGGAAATTCAATGGGAGAAGTAGATAACTTCACCGGGGTACTAAACAGGCTCGTTGGCAGTGAAGCAATATCTATGATATCTATAAGGTTGTCAAACATATCCATATATCATACTCTATTGTCTAGTTCTCTTTTCGGTGATAATTACATCCTGAACCAACTAGGGATCCCCTAAATAAATATGTTACATCTGCTTAAGGTTGAAGCAAACAAAGTCGGTCGAAGCCTAATATTTTAGTTAAAATTATTTTGATTATCTTAAACAATTCTGAAATCAACTTTAGGAAAAGGAAATTTCAAATAGCCTAACTTGAGATCAATCATTAAGTATGTTTTGAAGGTTTTTGAGGTTTGGTTAAGTTCTTTTTTCTATGTATGATTGATTCTTAAATAAAACTAGAAAATGTTTTTCAAAAAAAGAAATAATGACTCCATTTACCCAATAAAGGCACTTGGTCCACTGTTCTTTCATGCCTCACAGGGAAACACAATCCCTAGATGGAGCCCATGTTAGAACACATATAATTTTGAGCTTTTGAACTTTAGATTTTGCTTCTTAGAAATATTTTTCTTTACCCAAAAAAGCAAAAAAATTAGAGAATCACATTTTAATTTTAAAATAAATCCATCGCCTTGTATTTTTATATGGCCCTTACATTATCCATCATCGATGAGTTACTCGAACGGTCCTAATGATCTCCAAAGGTTAGAAGCTGCCCGAGTTTTAAAAGGAAATATTTAACGGTCGTTTCGGAGCTTCGCGCTTCGGGTATTCCAAGAGTTCTAAACAACAAAAACCCCGAAACTCTGAAGTCTCGAAGATAGTCATTTGTGATAATTCCTAGAAGACTTACAGATGAATTATAGGACACATGTTCTTTAAAAGTTTTTCTTGGGTTGACACATGGCACTTATTTTTGACATCTATGCTGAATGATTCACACGTTTACAAGTGACACATGGCACCTCTCTTTTCTTGTCACGTCACTCTGAGAGATTTCTCTTTGGGAGTTTTTGATTTCACAATCCCCGGAGTATAAAAGAATCAAAGTGAAGTAATTAAAAAAAGTAAAAAAGGGTTTCCAAGAGTTAATAAAGCAGTTAACGACTTTAATTAGTCATGATCAAGTGTTAATTAATCATTTCACAGTTTCGAGTTTAAGAAAGTTCCTCTTGTGCTATATTCAAAACTTTCGAATTCCAAACTTCCGAAATACTTAAAGTTAATACGAAGTTTTAAAACATGATTAATTATAACATAAAAGTGATTACTTAGAGATTAACTCCTCCGTGAATTCAGACTTCAGAAAATTTCTCTTGTACTATACTCAAAACTTCCGAATTCCGAACTTCCAAAATACTTAAAGTTAATAAAACATTTAAAAACATGATTAATTAAGACATAAAAGTGATTACTTAGAGATTAACTCCTCCGTGAATTCAGACTTCGGGAGATTCCACCCTATCACATCCAAAAATTCTGAACGCGAACTATCGAAGTATTAACGACATTTATGATTGATTAACGTTAATGATTTCAAATAAAGATTGTGAATCACCAGGTGATGAATTCCATTAAGTTTAATACATTCTTCGTCAGTAGATCTATACGAAGATCGATAGACTTTTTGAATAAATCACTTCGAATTTCAAAATTGTTTTTACTATTTGTAATTAGCAGTGTTTTTATTCAGTGTAGAGCTTACAGATTTCTCTTGTCACAGGTAGGCTAATTCTGTTTCCTTGAGGATTATGGCACCACAAAAGCTGCAAAGAAGCTTGATGCATTGGGTGATGATTCAAATCCAAATGCATATGTTCTATCAAACACAACTCCACGAGTTGCAGATGCCATTAAAACTTGGAAGCAAGTGTTTGATATCTTGGAGCATGAGATTATTAACTGTCCAGACGACTCTGCCGAGGAAGACGATGAGTCTTTTGCAGCTAAGGTTAGATTTGTAGCACAGTCAGAACTACGTAAGATTGTTGCATGACCCAGAATCATACCATACAATAAAATGATAAATTGGGCTTTGGAACATGTCGACATCCAAACCAGGAGCGCATCATCCACCAACAGGCCGTTGTCAGCTCTTTCCGACCAAAGAATATACAAGTAATGTACAAGTGTTATAGCAAGATTTTCTCACCCTATGCAATCTTGCACATAAGGCCTTTTTCCATTTCCCCATGTAGACTTATCATCCACGTTTGTAAAATCCAGAGCTAAAAATACATATTTTTCCACATGTACGTATCTTGCCTACTATACAACATGCGTGTACGTAGGCTGCACCATTATAGCCTGCGTACATCGATATTTGTGCCAAAAAATGAAAATTAATGTCAGGTTTCCATGTCACGACAGGAGATCTATGATCCTTGGTATTCCATATATTGGAAATGTTCTGAATTGACCCTTCAGTTCCATGTTGAAGGCTATAAATGGGCCAATTCCGAGCTATGGAAACAGGAGAAAGAATTAAACTTTGAGAGCAAAGTTACTCTGGAGAAATTATTTACTTCATATTCAGTCTGCATCCCTTTGTCCTTTAAGTCTAAACACAGTGTTCAGCCCCCAAGATCTTCCCTTATTGATTGAGAACCTCATTGTTTCTCTTTTATGAGCTTGCCTTTGGTGGAGGATTGAAGTGGTGGAGGCCCAGCTGGAAGGAAATTAGTTTCTCGGTTCCGAACTGTGCCGACACGGAAGCATGTAACATTTTCACTTCTGTTGATCATATATTAATAGAAATACTATTTTCCCGTCCAATTGATATCTTGCAAATATTTAAATTATTATTCCATGGGTGTATTTGTCATGTTTATTAATGGATTATGGTATTGAATGTGTTAACATCATTTATTATTACGATATGCTTGCTTTTCTTGGTTGTTGAGGACTAGTTGCAGGTATATTTCTTTGGGTCAAGTGCTCAACGATGGACTTCATCGAACGTCTGGACGAAGTAGGCCTTTTATCTTGTCTTGCTAGAATATTTGTTTACATAGCATACTTGAGAAGAGAGTTGATTTCTACAGTCATTTCCGTCTGTTGTGGTTTACCCTATCCATAGAGAGATTTTCCTCATAACAGAATTGGCGACCATACTGGGGATTGAATCTTATTTCTTAGGGTTTGGAGTACCTTTCTCCTTAGATTGCTTTCATTCCTATTGCATTTCTTGTCGTATCATTGTTTGACAGCCTCTGTTCACTCTGGGTCTGAGTTTTCAGCCTTCTCCCTTGCCTAGCCTTGTTTTTTTTGAAACATATACGTGCTTTTTGGCTTGACAATCTCATACATACACAGGCTTTCCCTCTGCAAGCTGCGTACATACGTTCTTTTTTCCTAAACAACTGCGTACAATGCCTTCTTCGCTTGTTTGCTTGGTCTGGTGGTTGTTGGGTGGGATTTGATGTTTGTTGAGTCTTCTTAGGTCTCTGTAGTGCCTGTTAAGTGCTGGTGGGATGATAGGAAACCTGTCTTTGGTTGAATTTTTGGGCAGAGTCTTTCCTATCATCTTTTCATTTTGATTGTCCTTGTACATTGGGATGGGTGTTTAATGCTTGGTATCCTGCTTGAGTTATATCTTTCTATACACAATAGAGTTTATATATCAAGTTGTTTTTCAGTCCATGCATTTTCATTTTTATTATATTGAAAATACAAAAATATTAGTCATTTTTCATTGCTTGGCATTTTGGTCTTTTGAGTCATTGTCATTAGCTTAGTGCATGTAATGAAAGATTGCATTTTTACTTCAGAATTGCAGAGTTGAAATTGAAAATTGCATTTGTTTTTAGAAGCATATCATTCATTGAAAATTGAAGTTAGGGCTTTGCATTATATTCATATTTACTTTTCTTGCAGAGTCATAACATCATGAGTTTCACTACCATACCTTTTTTGAGTAATCACGACCACTAAAATTAACGCTATAATTTAAAATTGATTAGTCACGATTTTATTTTCTAGGGTGGACAAACTAGATTAGGATTTAGTGCCTTGGAATAGGATTTTGTGAGTAAACTTCTCCAAGGCAATTAAATCAACATATGTGTCTGACAAAGGGAGTGGAGAAATGCATTGTATAATTGGTAATATCAGGAGGCTCTGCTCACACCAGAGTTAATGATGAGGTCATGCGAGGTTTGTTGAAGGGATATCCCCCCAATACCTTCTTAGCGTCAGAGATATTTCTGGGGATCTATTCATATTTGGGGATCTTTCTAGTGCCTTTACGTTTGTGAGAGGCAGCACTTTCAAGGTTTCGAGCTTTGCTACCTTTCCCATATGGTGGACCTGACTTATGACTGCTCACTTGTGCATCAATTATACATTGGTTTATTAGTTTCTTGACCTAGTTGCCACATAGGTTACTTGCAGGGGTTATTCTGTAGGTACCCCGAGTCAGATAAGGGTCAGACAACACACAACCTTTATGGAGGATTACCTCTCCAAGGGAATTTGACCGACTGGCTATTAAGCCCATGAGGGCCCTTATAAATAATTCTCTTACCTCTAATCTTTAGTAGGGATTTTTAGGCCCCTCTTGGTTGAGACATACCTTCTTTAGGGAGGGAGGCCACTTTCAACCAATTTATACTGTTTGTGTGCATATTGGCCATTTGAATTTTGGTGTGATTTTTGATTGATAGTTGGCCTTAGGATTTATTTTTCGTCTTTAGAGTCTTAATTTATCATGGAGTCGGACCAACGTCCCCACGGGTCCTTTCGCTTGTTACAGTTACCACCAGATTTTGAGTCTTTGCCTTCTAAAAGGCATAGAGTTATTAGGCGTGGTACACACACATCCACTGTTAATACTTGTGATTCTACAAGGATGAGTATTGAACCTAGTCTTCAGAACACTGGGGGCCCTTCGACTCCCACACCCATGATAGTTAATGGCACCCCTTCGACTCCTGCAACCACAATGGTTGTATTTCTGGAGGAACCTATCATTACTATGGCTCGGCCTATAGTGAATGCTCAATCTCTTGCCTCGAACCCTTTTGGGTCTCTTGGTCACTCACCATGATATAATGTTCAGTCCATCCCTATGGCCTATAGTCCTTTTTCCTATGGTATGTCTAACTTTACTTCACAGTTTTCGAATGCCATCCCAACTGCTAGCCCTAATGATAGCATTGGGCTTGGGGGCACTACACCTCTGTATACTCCATTTTCGTTTGATGGTTCTCAAATCCCTCAAACGACACCTAATATGGGAGGCATTCCTGCTTTTAAACCTGGGTATAATCCTYTTTCTTTTGGGTGAAAMAACCAACCTGACAGACAAGCTTTTGCTCAAGTTCTGTCCTATACCTCTACCTCCTTGGTGCCAATTCCGACCAACACATTTGGCATGACGAATCCACCTCTATCCTCCGGATTCACACCCAGAGGAGGTTAGTTTCACGCTTTGGGAAACCCCCAACCTGGATCCAATCCGGCTGGGGGAAATTTTTATAACTGTCATCAGAACATTCCTACAGGAATGATGTCCAACCAACCTTTTATGAATCATCCCAGAGGAGGGCCTTACAATCCCAAAAAGGGCCATGGTGCTTACCAGAACCATGGATGGGCTGCAGTTCCTCAAACACAATATTTCCAGGGACCTTGGGGAAAGATGCTGCAACCTCGTCTTCCTTTTATGGCTACGCTTAATCTACCAGACTTGTCTAAGTTGATGAACGACCCTGTGAGTGACGATCCTACATGGGCCCTCATCCCCACCAAGTTTCCTTCGGATATTCCAAAATTTGAAGGTAAGAATGGCGAGGATCCTGGTGATCACGTTACTACCTTTCACCTATGGTGCTCCTCAATTCCCTTAATGACGATTCTATTTGGTTAAGATTATTTCAACGCACCCTCATCGAAGTTGCTATGAAATGGTATATTGAGCTACCTAGGGGGGCATATGGGACCTTTAGTCAGATGGTGTTGGTCTTCCTTAACCACTTTCAATTTCTATTTTGCTACGATGTTGGCCTAGAACTTCTGTCGACTTTATCCTAGGACATCGCCACTCATATCTCAGATCATATCTAGGAGTGGTGTGGACAGAAGAGGTTGATTAAGACCTCCATACCCCTGGCCTTTATTTTAGAATGGTTCCTCAAGTATTTGCACCCTCCTATCTCAAAGGATGTTTCTACATTGGGGTTATCACTGAGGAAGAAGCGATCTTTAAATCCCAACAATTAGATCTCATATACGCTCAGTATGGGATGCTATACCACATTCTCCCGAACGCATCGTGGTCAAATTACTACTTTAGACAAAAGCTCGGACCTCATGCCGATGGCATTGTAGGCTCTGGCAATGTAAAATACGCAGACTTGGTGACAAACCATTTGAAAGAGTTGTCTCTAAACCAGTCTGCAGGAGGGCCAACTTTGTCTGTGTCTTTCAATCCCACTTAGTCGGCGGATGTACATTCCATGCAATTGTTGACCGACCCAAATGGTAACCAAAAACCAGGTGGGAATAAGAAGAAAGGACGTGATAATCGTAAGGGTGGGAAAAATAATAATAAACCCAGGGACAATTGTAATAATGAGAAGACGAATAATAATGCCGAAGAGGGAAAACGAGAAAGACGTAAGGTGAAATTTCCATGTAAGCTTTGTACAGACGATCACCTTACCCATTTATTCCCCAAACTTGAGGAAGATGTGAGGCTATTATCTCTACCGCCTACCACACTCACAAATCATTTTCCACATAACCAACACATGGCCTCAATATCCTCAAACGTCGGAAATGCGGCTGGTGGGAGTCAAAACCCACCGTTGCAAGACGACGACCGTTTGTGTATCATTATGGTCGATGCGAAATTTAACATAGCCATCCGATCTCGAGATTATAGCTCTTCACAAGCTATAATTTGTCTAGAATATCCTCCTCCTCCTCCGAAGATGACTTTATAGATTAAAAAACTAAAGCCACCGCCTCGTATTCCGAAAGGAGTACTCAAGCACTATACCCACAATCCAAATGCTAGAGCCGCCCATAACTACTCTATTGTTGAGGACCTGGGTCAAACCCCTTGTGTGATGTCGGCTTTGGAGGTACTCCAGACTTGTCCTTCATAGAGGAATGCATTACTATCCACATTAGGAGCTATAGAACCTAGTGGCTCAAAAGTTATCAAGTTTGACATCACAGATGTGAATCCTTGCTTTCCTTACCATGTGTAATTCCAAATCCATGTGGGGTACTCAAAGTATACCATCAAACGTGCGGTTGTTGATGAAGGCACTGCTACATGTGTGATGTCCCTTTTATGTTGGAAAGCTCTCGGTTCTCCGACTCTATAAATCATCGAACATGTTGACTGCTTTTGACGGTCATTCCTTCCACCCTCATGGTATTCTTCCTGCCTTTCCAGTCCAATTAGGTGGGAAGACGGTAGAGGTGAAAGTTGAGGTAGTTGATGTGCCTCTTGATTATAACTTGTTACTAGGATGCAATTGGACCTATGCTATGGTCGCTGTTCTATCATCCATCTTCCGTACTCTTTTTTTTCCTCATGAAGGAAAGATCGTGACGATCAACCAGTTGTCCTTTGCGTATGTTATACATTATTTTGGTCACCCTAGTGATGATTTCACAAACATGTGTTCAAGCTCCCAACATGACTTTTTTCCTGAGAAAAACAACTTCTTTCCTCCTCTACAAGGCTGCTTTTTAGAAAGGGTCCACAGGCTGCACATATTACACAGTGCGGAAATCTATCATTTTCGCAGGTTGTTCTATAGCTGGCTCGTGGGATTTCCGCAGGATGCTATATAGGCAGGGTGCGGCGGTGTTCCAAAGCTAAAAGAGGAAAGAGGTTTCACGATGTTTCTAGAAGGGGAATATTATAGAATGTGAGGTGGCATCCGTATGGTTGCAATCCTACTGGTTTCTCTGATTTGGTGGGATCATCTTCATCCCTTTAACCGCTTCACCTTCTCCTATATAATCATGGGCTTCTCATGGAAAAAGTTAAGCAAGATTAAGTAGAGAATTGATGAAAGAATAGGTTGAAGACTGTGTGAAGAATATTGTTTCTAGTGATGCTCGAGGCCACCATTTTCCCATCAAGCTTTTGTGGATTATCTTCATGCGAATTTTGGAGCAAGTGTATGTGTGTGTTGGAACGAAGGACCACTAAAAGGGAACTTGCAACATCAAGGCAATTCAGTTGTATCCTCTACTTTTCATTAATATAATACGGTGGCACGTCTCTTTCCCATAAAATGATTAGTATTTTATTACATGACTCCTTGATCACATGTTTAGGTTGTCAATGAATTCTACTATTGTTGCTTTCACGTTGGTTGGTTTGTGTTGTCGCAGATCTGTTTCCACAAGAGCACTGGAGTGAAGTAGGGACAACAAAGATATAAGGAAGCGATTCATATGGTATGTTATCTATTTCTCATTTGGTAGTAAACTCAATGATCACGACTTAGGGAAAGAGTCTTGTTCAGTCTCGTTTTGTTCTAGATCCAGGTGGATCTAGGGGGATCATTTCATGTCCGCATCTACCGATTTACCTAACAACAAAATTGGCGACTCCGTTGGGGAGGGACAACTTTATTGTGGTTTTTTGTTGGCCATTTTCTTTTGACCTATTCTTTTTGCTTGAAATCAATCTCTAAGTCTGTGGGAGATCCATTTAGACTCTCTGGGTGTGAAAATCCACTTGGATGCTTTGCCCTTTTCTCCAAATTTATTGATTTTTCAAACACTTCCRCACTGCACTTTATAGATAGCCTGCGGAAACCATTCATTCCCGCACCCTGCTGGTTTATTTCAATGCGGGATTTCCACACCCTGTCTGTTTCTGGCCTGTAGAAACTATTCATTTTTGCACTGTGYTATACTGCCAGCCTGCGACGACGTTTGAGAAATTTTTTGGGTTGAGTTTTGGCCTCTGCTGCTACCCAGTTTTGCTTTAGTTGGTTGGGAACGGATTTTTAATMCCAATTCTTAACTTTTTCTGACTGTTTAAGCTTGYCCTTGATTGGTTTCAGAGATCGAATACCTCTCTTTTGATCTTTTTCCAATTTTGTTTTTGATTTTTTTATCGACAAGGGTATAATCTCTRGATTTGTGTCTAAGTGTTTGCTCGATTAAAAATCTTCGATTGGATTTGAAATTGTAGGTTGGTTACACATGTTGGATTGTTTAACGATCAGAAGACCATTTTTTGATTCACATTTGAAGAAACRTTTTCTTGTCATTTTTTCTTTTTATCTCCATTAAAAGATCGATTTGGGTGCTTGTTGAGTATTTTATTTTCATTGATTGCTTATCCTTTCTCGATTCCATCCCTGTTTTGGTTTTTGAAAGGAAAATATTAAAGTCTTTCAGCCTTTTAGGTAATCATTTATACAGAAAATATTGCCATTCAAAAAATTGAAAGAGAACGAATAGTGATATTATATTGTTGATGATTGTTTGGTATTACATTCAAAGAAAGAAAGTATATTTCGTAGTTTACACCATTCCAGAAATACCTTCTCCTTACTGTAGATAGAATTCATCGAACGAAAAGTTGCATCATTAATTTTCTATTTTCATATTGTTGGGTCAAGGTCTTACACAACATCGGTTTCATTCCCGTATCCCTCTTGAGTAACAACAATCTTTAATAATATTGTGAAACTCTAAAACTTAACTAGTAATTTTTCTAGGGCTCTTTTACACCAACATTAGCTAGGCTAGAGCTTTGGAATAGGCAATGAGACACACTCTCCAAACCACAAAACAAACAATATCATCTTATGATAGGGAGTGTCAAATTCCAGTTGCAACATTTTTTCTTGGGAAGCCCTTCTCACACAAGGGTCAAACCTGAGGTCGCATTGAGATTGGTAGAGTTACTCAACCTTTTTTGTTGGTCTCAGTGTAGAGATTGCGCCTATTATAGGGGTCGCTTGAAGGTATACCCACAATGATGAGTGGAAGCCTCTTGAGTTGATTTCAGGCTAGATACCCTGCCCTTGCGCGTGGATCAGACCGTTGACTATTCCCCCAGGCACCACTGTTGTTTCTGGTAACCTTAGTTGCCTATCTTCTTAGGATCTTACACAAGGTGACTGTGGAGGGGAAAGTCTCCATGGTACCTGGAATCAACGTTGGCCAGACTCACTTGGGCTCCTTGGAGGGTATACCCACGATTATGTATGGGAGCTTGCACCAAGGTGTAAGTCCATTAAGTAGGTCGTCAACGTAACTTTTTCACCCTAGCCCAGCCCCTTCTTGTCTTGACTTCGCGACGTTGGATTTCATCACCAACTAGTGACTTTGGAATAGGAAGGTCTTGTTTGCTTGGTTTTTTAACATAGTTGGCCATATATTTTTTCCGTATAATTTTCAGTTCGACCAACATTGACCCTCCACATCGTTCACGTAGGATGTAGGAATTACCTCCGAAAGATTCGAAAGTTTCTCAACCCTTGCCTCCTAACCCACCAGAGGAATCTCCTCAATAGAGTGAGATCCAGGACCACGTACCTTCACAGCCAGAAAGGAAAAATTCTCTAGAGATATTTCGGGTTGTTTCTGACCCTCTAGAAGCTTTCCGCCTACCTCCTAGATACAAGAGACATATTCTCTGACTCAATTCGTCCGGAGAACTTGTTATCGACACTTCTGGATTACCTCCCGAAATTGTCACCAGCCTTAACAAAGATCCTAATTGGAGCACTAACATAGCTCAGACTCCCACTTCTAGAGGAAACCCTCCCACCTCAAAGACAAGAGCCGACATACCTATCATTTCTAAACCACCCAAAACTTCTTACATGTTTACGATACCCTTAGATCACTTTAACAATATGACGTGCTATTATTTTCCTAGTTCGGAAGCCTTATCAGTCGGTCCTAGTTTAACCATCCCTCTTCAGCAGGCCCATTCCACAATGGTCCCAAACACTACGATTATTCCCACCGGGAATACGGTGGCTAGCCAATCGCCTATTGGCACACCGTTTTATCTAGTCAGATCCCATCACTTCCTCTTGGGTATTTTGCTTTGAACGCTTCTATTCCCAATCCTACCCCAGGTCCATCTGAAATTCCTGGAGTCTTCACGCCTCCTAGGTATAATGCTGCTTCCAGTTCTATTCCGACACCATCCTAGTTCCTTTCTGGAGGGTCCCTTCCACCTTTTTTAGGAGGATTCAGACCCAGTGGCTCTACCACCATTGGAATGTCTACACCGTTATTCACTTCTGGTTACCAGATTCCCACTGGGGGGCACACTCAATTTGGAGGTCAAACCCAAATTGGGGGATCATCCTCGCTCAGAGGACAAATCCCACTCGGAGGATACAATCCACCATATGAGCAAAACATCCCCGGATCACTGGCCCAGTATTGGAATCATCTTATTCAAGGGAATCCACAATTGTCTGGGGGGAAACAACCTCAAGTTGGCTCTTTTATACCCCCTAGTTCGGGCCAGATGTATCTCAGCTCTTCTAATCCCATTTGGGGTTCAAACGTTCAATCTAGTATCCCTTTACAAGGGAACATCTCCACTTCATTCAACCCTTTGAGTTACCTGCCTCCGCATACACGTCCGAAGATTCCAGGATATTCACATCATATGCAAACTTCTTATGGTCCTACCGGTTTACCGACGGGACTCCCTCCCCAAATTTATCAGTATCCTCATGTGAATAGACAACTTCCCTTTTTAGCCACTTTGGACCTCCCTGATCTGTCTAGAATTTTGAATGATACTATCTCACACTCTCCCCACTGGCCCATTATATCGACCAAATTACCGTCTAACATTCCCAAGTTCGATGGTAAGCCAGGAGAGGATCCAAACAATCACGTAATGAATTTCCACCTTTGGTGTTCATCCAACTCTTTGATGGATGACTCCATTCAGTTACATCTTTTTCAACGAACTCTCACGGGTTCAGCCATGAAGTGGTATATAGAATTACCACGAGGCTTCTTCACCGATTTCATTAGCCTAGCTATGGATTTCCTCACTCACTACCAGTTGCCAATCCGTTATGAAACGGGAACCAAGATTTTGATTTCTTTCAATCAAAGTAAAGCCACTCATATCTACGATCAGATTCATGAGTGGAGATGAAGATGACTTCTAATCAAACTCGATCTTCCCGATCAGTTATTGGCAGAATGGTTCATGAAATCCTTCGTGAATGACATATCTAAAGACATTGCTATGGGCAGAGTTGTCACAGAAGAACAGGCAATTAGTCATGCCTAGTACCTCGATCTCGTTTACTCACAAACAGGTACTCTTTATGATCTACTCCCTAACACACCTCGTCCTTCTACCACAACCGCCTCAACAACCCCAACAACTTCTCATGCCACTGATGGTGTGATAGGTACTTTCCATGCTCAACCTCAATCTTTGCAGGCCTCTCACACCACTCCCAAATCCCATGCTACTAATGTTCAAACTGCTTCGACGCCCACCCCTCCCATCGGTAAAACTTTAGAAGTTAACGTCGTTCAATCGACTCCTACCAGTAAGAATAAATCTAAAAAAGGGAAGGGGTAGGAATAAGGAGGATAAGAATAACAACCCACAATCCAAAAAGACCAAGACACAACCTGATGATGATAAGGATAAACGCAAACCTCACTATCCTTTCCTTATCTGTGGTGATGATCACTACACGAAGGACTGTCGGGGACGTGCTGAGGTCACGAAGTTCCTTCAAGGGACCCCAAAACCTCCTACAACTACCGTCTTATCTCAGCCCTTCCCTTCTCAACAACAGGATCAATTGGTCATCCATGATCAACCTTCTTCCTCCACTACCTCCTATGTACTTATGTGTAACGACGATTCAAAGAAGAATGACATCAAACTTACCACTCGTGCCAAAGATTACTCTTCCTCCAAGGGGAAAGTTGACGATATACCACCTTCGTTGGTTCAACAATCTCCCTCGGATCCACCTTCTAACAGTCCTCTTCATCTTGAACGACCAAACCCCGATACAGTCCTTTGCCCTCCTCCCAAGGGTGTGGTTCGAAAGTCTTATTTCAATCCTCATGTGCATGCTGCCCAGAACTACAATATTATAGAGGATCTGGTGCAAGCACCATCCGCGATGTCAGCCCTCGAAGTCCTTTAGAGTTGTCCTACACAACGGAAGGCACTGTTGAAAGCTATCGGTGGAATCGACCCTACGAATACAAATTTAATAATCTTTGACTTGGAAGATCACATTCCAAGGTTACCCCCTCAACTTGCATTTCAAATACAAGTTGTTGTCGTTGACAAGAACATTTGTAGAACAATTATTGACGAGGGCGCCTCGACGTGTGTCATGTCTATTGCCTACTGGAAAGCCATTGGCTCTCCTTCCTTAACTAAATCACACAACATGCTCAAAGCCTTTAATGGCTCTAGATTTAAACCCTATGGTGTACTCCCTTCGTTGCCTATTACGTTAGAAGGCAAAACGGTCAACGTTGAAGTTGAGGTCTTTGAAGCACCTCTCGGTTACAACCTCTTACTTGGCCGTAGCTGGATCGATTCCATGCGTGCAGTCATGTCTACTCTTTTCTATATCGTGCACTTTCCACATCAGGGAAAAGTAGTTACAGTAGACCAACTGGCCTTCTTTAACTCTGATACATGTACCAACAACATACCTTTCATTGCAAAGACACCTCCTGGGTACGATAATGTCGGCGTGGGTCTACTAAAATATTCAACTTTGATGAGTACGTTTCCAATCCCACCACCCAACGTTCAACCTCCTTTGGTTGCCTCGATTAACATGATATCCACCTCCGCCCATGAAACTCCTGTGTCTTCTGACCTGTGGATAGTACCCGAACCCGATGATTATCTTCACTACGGGGACCAGATGCCTTTAAGTCCAGTTGAATCCACCTACCAATCCATTCAATCGGCTGGCCCTTCTACTCCCTCTCTCAGTGATTCATCTCCTGATCCATTCCACGTTATTTTTCCCAAGGATGAGATGATTATGTTGATTATGTCACTGGAAGATACTCCTTGGGATGCTAGGCATCATCATTCCATTCTCTTTCTTGAACAACACACCATTGAGAGTTACCAACGGATATCGACTCCGTCGACCATTGTCTTTATTTCTTCAGTTCTCAAATCCACACACGATGTGTTATACGAAGGGAACTTAAGTAACATTTCACCCACCATCCCCCTCGACATATCTATTAAACCTAGAGTTTTCGAAAATGTCCACATCGGAGCTTCATGTTCCACCGATGAGGTTGTCACATATAAGTCAAATTTTCAAGAATTTCGTGACATCTTCACGTGGAGCTATGAAGAGATGCCAGGTATTGACCCTGATATTGTTGTAAACGAAATTAAGACCTGCCCGGACGCTAAACCCGTCCGACAGAGACTTTGCCCAGTCCACCCTCGTAAAGCAGATGCTATTAAGCTTGAAGTAGAAAAACTTCTTAAAGCTTGCTTTATTTATCCAATGGATTTGACTGATTGGATATCCAATCTAGTTTCGGTTAACAAGAAACAAGGTACGATCTGTGTTTGTGTTGATTATAGGGATATCAACAAAGATTTTCCTAAGGACAATTTTCCTACCCCCTTCGTTGACCAAATCGTCGACGATTGCGGTGGAAGTGAAATATTCTCTTTGATGGACGACTTCTCTGGATATAATCAAATCAATATCTTACCCGCGGATCAACACAAAACCGCTTTCATTTGTCCTTAGGGAACTTTTGCCTACCGGAAACTACCCTTTGGTTTGAAAAACGCCTGTGCAACATTTAAACGTGATATGTCTTACACTTTCCATGATATTAATCATATTGTACAACCCTATTTAGATGACCTACCCAGGCATTCCATGCACCGTAGCGATCATCTGGCCCACCTCCAAGCCATTTTCCTTTGTTGTCGGTTCTATCGTATACGCTTAAACCCACATAAATGTGTCTTTTGTGTGGAGTTCGGTTGACTCCTGGGATTTATTGTGTCACGTCAGGGGATCAGGGTAGATCCTTTGAAGGTCGAGGTGATTCTCAATCTCCCTCCTCCTTCCTCACTTTGCCAGCTACAAAATTTGCAAGGGAAGGAAAAATTTCTACGTCGTTTTATCCCAAAGTACGCTAAGTTAACACTTGGATTTAATCGACTACTAAAGAAAGGATCTGAGTTTGTATGGGACACCACCACCAACAAAGCCTTTGACGCTTTGAAACTGATTTTAACCCGTACCCCACTACTTTTCCCGCCCGATTATAGTCGAGATTATTTCCTTTATCTCGCTGCCTCGGACTCTACCATTGCCATGGTTCTGGTCCAAGAAGACGATTTACACGACGAGCATGTCATTTATTATTTGAGATAGAGTCTCACGACTACCGAAGCCAAGTACTTACATGTTGAAAAACGACAGTTACCGCGTGCGTGATCCTACTTTACTCCTAAAGGTACGTCTTTTAGAATGACAGTTTGATTTTATTACTTATTATCACATTCCTAGGAGTTCTAATCATGTATCCGATGCTTATGCTAATTTCATTTTGGATTGGCATTTGTCACATAACTAAAACAAAGAAAACCATCTCATCAATGTACACATTGTAAATACAAATAAAGCCGAAGAACCCTATTTTATATATATTTCAAAAGATATGGTGTTTATAGTACAAAATTGGGGTTAATTCCCTCAATACACATATACAAATGATACTACAATATCCACGACATCTACGCCTGTGGAGCCATATGTGTGTCATGGTAACAAACTACGACATTTGTTAGACGTCGAAAGAGTCGTACCCAAGCTCTGGGCACACCAACCACTTGCTATTGCATGGCTTCCGAAAAATCCTCTACCTGAACCATGGGAAACCTATGAGTCAAATGAGATAGGTTTCCCTGCATGTTTTGTAGGACTCTCTCATCTTCTCCTCCCGCTGCCTCGTTTCCCTAGTTCCTCCGTCGATTTCGAGGAAGCCCTTCTGGTCGTCGTGAACCCACATCTGTGTTACACAAGTGTCTAGTTAGTACTCAAGAACCACCCAAAAATATTTTTGTTTCACTATGCAAAAATACAAAAAAATGAAATATTTAAAAACATTTGACATACCCATGTCCCCATAGGCGGTCACTGATGGGAGTGGCATGTCTGAATCCCCTCTAAAGTTGATCCATGCATAGGGATAATCATCCAGAGCAATGAGCTGTCGCTGCCACTAGTAGAAGAAATCCTCGTTGTAGGGTGTGGACACCCTACCTCCCCCTTTTCATCTCATTACCTTGATCCACTATGCTATGGCTAGATCGTGAGGTCCTCTCGAAAGAATCATGACTCTAGGTCTCAAACCTGGAGCCCACTCGAAGAAAAAACTGCATAAGATAGAGGCAAACACAAAGTTCCTCTTTCTCCCTTGTTTGCACTCTTTCAACTGGATCTTCATATTTGTCAGTAGTGAGGTACACCAAACATATACTGTGGGTCTCAAGCACTCTACTGCATAGAACATGAGAAACCTTGATGCCTGGTGCAACGAAGTCAAGCCTATGATCCTGGTCAACACGAGGACAACAATATTGAGGCTGAGATTGTTTATCACTCAAATGTGGAGTTGAATCCTGACCTTCGGAGTCCCTTCTACACAGTGGGCATTTATGTATTCCTCTATTTTCATTCCGCTCCCTGATCCCCGTGATTTGAGGTTTACAACCTCTCCCCGGCTTGAAAATCCAGTCAAAAAGTAGATATCCTCTACTTCAATCCTCAATGGTTTCCCATTGGGGTTGAATCTCTCACTCTCAGGGTCCCAATAACCCACAAGCATCTCAAGAAACCTCACCTGGGTCCTCATCTTTTTGAGTGCCCAAAATTTATATAAGCCACATATTTTCAAGGTCATTTGGTCCCCTGGATCTTGGTCCACAACATCATCTACCTTCTCATGATCTCTTTCCCTCCATTCAAGCACCATCCTGCCAAATAAAAGTCAAAATTTGAGTTAGAAACCATAGAAATTATTGATTGCGTACTTGTACGTGAGCTGCTTCACTTACAGTCGCATATAGGGCTGGGTATACGCACCCTGTAGTTTTCACAGTTGCGTATAACCCATCTTATACCCGACCCGATAAGGGACAACCCGTGTACACCGAATTACACAATTTATACCCTAAATTACTCAAAATTTGAAACCTAATTTTAAAATTTAATCCACTAGAAAGGAAGAGGAGGGGAAGAGGAGTTACATGGTCCAGACAGTTTTTGATGTCATCACTTAATGCTCCTGCAATCACCAGTTTAATCTCAGAGGTATTTTGGTCCAATTTTCACTACTTGGGTAAAAAGTCAAAATGACATAGTAATTTTTGGTTTTGTTACTATTTATAACAATTTTTACCCACTTTCTATAGTTTTGAGTCATTTTTCCACCTAATGGACTAATACAAAGGTGGATTGAGTTGGTTTTTGTAGTTTTCACCAGGGATTCTTACAGTTTTCAACATTATGTTGGTCGTTCGTTACCACGGGTAGGTATTTTTATTACCCAACATATAGGATAGGTATCCATTACATCATGCATTTTTTCATTATCCTATAACTGCCACTTTTTATACCTTAGGTACAAACCCATTTATTGTGACACAAAACCTTCCATCTGCTATAAGTAGTGTCCTTATCAAGTGGTAGAGAATTACCAAACATGGGTTCCCTAGTTAGATCCCCTACTTCATTCAGTGCCCATGCAAATATTTTTTCCATAGGACTGAGAGTCCCTTATAGCTAATACATGACTTTATGTTGAGCCTCATTTCTCATTCATAAACATGCATCCTTATACCTAGAGGACTCCCAACTGAGTTTAGTTTAAGCTCTTTTCCAACTCGTCTTCAAAAAATGAAAAGATTGTGAAGTGAACTTGTCTCTTTCACACTCGTAAATTGGACTTGAAAGGATGTCTATTTGGCACAAGTTTATCACTTTTTCACACCAAGTAGACTAAAAGTCATAAAAAAGGACATTTTTTGGCGTTAAGTTGTGATTGCATCTCATTCCCTTGCTTGCAGTATTGAGCCTATAGTCAGTTCTCGCTTTGCATTATAAACCGTTTGCCTCAGCAATTTTTGCATCCTCAACCAAGTAGAGCCTTGTTTATATCCTTCACAATTTGACACCCTATACCTACGAGGGAACATTCCCCCGAGTGTCCATCTCCTACATGCATCTCCTTGCAATGAGCATAGGTATGTTCCACTACTGGAACTAATTTTCCTTACTTGTGACACTCATTTCCTCCTCTGTATCATAACATTCATTTGTCTATGAAAAAAAAAAAAAAATACGGGTAGGAAGGGAGTATTATCTTATATTGGCAGCATTCATGTCACCTTTGAACATAGCACAAAGTTATTGAGTCCATTTGTCATCATAATTTTGGGATTAACATGGCCTTAGGAAGCTGAGCTCGTTACAGAGTCTTCTCTATCGACTAGTTACTCTTCCAGTCCCTATAGAGAATTTCATTGATCCCTCTTGCATCTCATGATTCCATCATTGAGTCTATGCTGTCGGAGTTTTCCATATGTCTCATGCTCTTGTTAAAAGGAAGTCTATCAACCTTTGTTGGCCACTTCTTAAAACTCTTGACTTTTCATGTCGACCATACCCTCAGATTGTCTTAGAATCACATGATATTGTAGTCCTATCATGCACCCTGGTCCTACTTTCATCATTGGTAGGAAACCTTGAACCCAAAAGTCGACACTTCATCATTGGTTGTTGACTGGGTGGCTTCCCTTGTGTTTGACGACAAGACATATATTCACACATTGGGATTCTTGCAGTGTCTTGGATGCCATTATCCTTATTGGTGGTTTCCTCTCCTTTGTCAACAATTTTCATCATTGGCTGCTATTCATAGGGTCTTTTTCATGTACTGCTTTCACTTGGCACAAACGAAAGATGGACAGGGTCGTTGGTTCATGAACACGTTCTTCGTCCGATCTCCTCCAAATCATGAGGATCTTGCTTTGTACCTCATGCTGATTGATGAGAGATGCCTTAATTCTCTGTTTTCAATGGGTCTCCTTCCATCGACTTCAACTCATCTATTCTGGAAATGAGACCTAGACTCTTATGAGTACCTTGAGGCTTGCAGTCATTAGTGGCAGSTTCTCTCACCATTGACAGTTGGGAATACATCAATGTCTCCTGATTGATGGATTCTTCAGGTGTTCGACACCGACTCCTTTATTCACACTTGTAAGAATGTACTCGGTGCCTTGATACCTAATTTCATTATCAATAGGTTGTCTCGCGTTTGTTAACAGTATACCTCAATGTCCAGTAATCAAATGACGTCTCATTGTGTTCGATCTCAACTCCTTTATTCACATGATGTATACTTGGACCATTGGTAGATTGTGTAGAAGACTTGAAGACATCAATATGTGGCTGCAACTTTCCTGAGTTTTTGCTTCTTTTTCAGTGGACCAGTACCTATATGACTTCAGTGATCATGGGATATCATATTGTACTCCATTGTATACATATATCTTCAGGTTGGTTTTGAGTCTGGTTCTACTGGGCCTTGTTCATGATTGTGACAACCATTGGCATGTAACCACATTTGTATTTTCCTATTCATGGACACGGACAATTGTTTGGTATATTTTCACATGGATCTGCAGTGTAATTCTATTGGCAGCCATGTATGCAAAGTCGCTATAGAATGTAATGAGAAAATAGTTCTTCCAGATGGTTCCCCATCACTCCATTTATGGGTTGTTTATAATGTATTTCGGCCATCAAAGATACTCCTCTGACCTCACACATTAGGGGACATATGTTATAGCAAGATTTACCTCACCCTATGAAATATTGCACATAAAGCCTTTTTCCATTTCCCCATGCAGACTTATCATCCCTGTTTGTAAAATCCATAGCTAAAAACACATATTTTTCCACATGTACACATCTTTCCTACTATACAACATGCGTATACGCAGGATGCACCACTACAACCCGCGTACATCAAGATTTGTGCCAAAAAATGAAATTTAATGTTAGGTTTCCATGTCATGACAGGAGATCTATGATCCTTGGCCTTTCATATACTGGAAACGTTCTGACTCAGACCTTCAGTTCCATTTTGAAGGCTATAAATGGGTCAATTCCGAGCTATGGAAAGAGGAGAAATAATTAAACTTTGAGAGCAAAGTTACTCTGGAGAAATTATTTACTTCATATTGAGTCTGCATCCCTTTGTCCTTTAAATCTGAACAAAATGTTCATCCCCCAAGCTCTTCCCTTATTGATTGAGAACCTCATTATTTCTTTTTTATGAGCTTGCCTTTGGTGGAGGATTGAAGTGGTGGAGGCCCAGCTGGAAGGAACTTAGTTTCTCGGTTCCGAACCGTACCGACATGCAAGTCTGTAACATTTTCACTTCTGCTGATCATATATTAATAGAAATACTCTTTTCCAGTCCAATTGATATCTTGCAAATATTTGAATTATTATTCCATGGGAGTATTTGTCATGTTTATTAATGGATTATGCTATTGAATGTGCTAACATCATTTGCTATCACCATATGCTTTCTTTGCTTGGTTGTTAGGACTAGTTGCAGGTATATTTCTTTGGGTCAAGTGCTCAACGATGGACTTCATCAAACGTCTGGACGAAGTAGGCCTTTTATCTTATCTTGATATCATATTTGTTTACATAGCATACTTGAGAAGAGAGTTGATTTCTGCAGTCATTTCCGTCTCTTGTGGTTTACCCTAGACATAGAGAGATTTTCCTCGTAACAACAAGCTTTCCCCTACACCTAAATACACTTACAATGCAACATTTCTTCTAGATTTTGAGAGAAGAGAATGCACTCAATACGATAGAAATGGTCATGATATAATCAAGACCTGGTGGGGACATTTGAAGAAATTCAGAGCCGAATCTCATGGTATGTATGCCATGATTTCTTTAGATGCTCATATGTTGTATATAGCCATGATGCTCTGTCGCCTGTTTGGTAAGAAGAACTCTACACATTTCTCAGTTGAGTGGGTATGCATCATGAATGAAGTAGCCAAGGGTTATACCTTCAATTGGGCTAAAATGCTATCTGATAATTTGGCCAAGGAAATTGCCGAGTATAAATCAACAAAATCAAAAGGGAAACCCACTCTTTTTTACATGTCAGCGTATATTATGGATTCCATTTGTTTCATGACCCATTTTCCCCTGATGAACTGGAGTTGGACCCCAACTAGTTCTGAGCCGATTCATTTCTAACACTCCAAATTATGGGAGGAAAATGCCAAAGATTTCTTTTACAAAATCTGTCATAACATGGTGGCACCGGTTCACATAGATATCTATGGCCACCCACCATCTAGAATTTCAAAAAATATTATGGGGAAATTAGAAAAACTTGCAGACTGGTTCATTGAGGAGAATTTCTCCTATATCAGAGTATTTGATTATTCTGTTCCTCCTCATGCCCTCCCATAGTTTTTACCCAACAGGCTGGTGTGTAGAGAAGTGGTGTACCAGATAGTAGCAGGAGGTATCAACAAGGAGTTGAAAGCAGCTCAGAAAAAGGTTTGAACAACTTTTCCCATTCAAGTTGGCATGTTCACATTATTAGATTTCGGTCATCCTAAAGTCGAGGCCGTGGCCCTGGAAGATGTCAAATTAGTTGACATCGAATTCAAGAAGCATGATCCACATAAGATAATGGAAAATCATTTTGCTCAATTTAACATGAAGCGATACATCCATGAGAATTCTCCTTATGACGATATGTTCAGGGGAGTTAGATCTTATGAGGAAGTTCAAAGCAGATTCTAGATTCTGCCTCCTGACCAACAAGCTAGTTTCCTCATCTTTCAAAAGCACAGACGAAACAATTTGCCAAAGATATTGCAAGGAGAATCAAAACCCATGCCTTCTTCATAGGAATATAGACCCACAATATCTGAGCCGAGTTTCTCCGCTAAGAAAAAAGTTGAAGAAGTACCAAAAATCCCAGAAGTGTTATTTCATGAAATAAGAGCATCATTGTCAGGATTGAATGATCCACAAGTGTTAGCTCGGTTCGAAGCTTTCATGAATCCAGGACAAGTTATTCCTCATTCAACATCGGCTACTTTTGCTGGGACCTCAAATAAAATAGGACAACAACATTCCATAGAAATAACTTCTCCCCTTGAATTATTAACCCCTTTACAGACCATCTTTGGAAATCCTAGTTCCGAACTCACTTTTGTAGGTGATCTTACCCCTATCTTTTCTGAAGATATGCCTCCCTCAAATTTCTTTTTCAACAAGAAACAAAAATCTATCATGAAAAGAGAATATCACCAAAAGGATGTAGTAGTCACTAAGAGGAAAAGACTGGTGTATGATGAGAAAGACCAAGATGGTCCTGAGTTTTCAAAAGAAGTTGCAGGTTCAGTAGGGTATTTTTCCACTGCCAATCAATGGTCAGTGGAAAATTTAACCGAACAACTGTGACAAAAATTCCTCTTGGTAGAGCAATTGCAGAATGAGTTATATAATATAGAACATACTGTTAGAAGTAGGATGAACCAGGACATTGAGAAAATCTAGGCTAATCATCAACATCAAATTAAGAAGTTACAGGATAACCTTTAGCTGCTATACGAGAGTTCACAGACCAACCAAGGATTGATCACTCAGTGTGACAATTTAATTGAGCAGTTGTAGGGTAGACTGACCCTAAAATAGAATACAACAATAGATATTACTGCCTTCAAAACACAAGCATCATAAATCAACAAGAAGCTGGAAGTTGTCCAACATGAGCTCTATCAAAAAGTAAATTCTATTCAGAAATGAGATCAAACAATAGACCTTTCTCTAAAAAATATTTATGTCAAGGAAAAAGAGGCCTCTGTAGCCCGGTCTAAGTTTCAAGAGGTTCTCATATGGAATAAGAAAGCTAATACCCCTAGTCTTCCCCTCCTCTCTCATTCTGAACAAGTAAGAGGCAAAATGGCCCTAAAAGACTGGGAAACAAATATGGAAGAAATCATGAAACTTACCAGAGATGTAAAATAGGCTTGTCTAGAGGCATTATCTTCAATAAATAAAAAGATGATTGAATTCAAAGGGAATAATATCTTAGAGGCATTGGGGTAGATCGAAATAGAAATGAACCAACAAAGCTCCAGAAAGAACAAGGAAAATACACAGGCGACCATCCAAGAGATGATCCATATTGATTTACTTAAAATAAATGAATGGTTGGTTAATCCAAGTTCACTATATCAGGTCACAGTCCAAGAAGTGAACAAGATCCAAGAGAAGCTTCCACAAATATAGAAGAAGATATTTTCCTTCGAATTGAATGAAAGGATTGAGCCTTCAAGATTCATGGTAGCATTGATGGACAGGTGCACCCAATGCATTGAATAGGGAAAATCGAGTGTAGATGGGAAAAAATGAAAAAGCATGCACAACGTCCACTTTCTCCACCCACTATACCTTTCACCCTCCAACCTGTCACACTCTACACATCAATTACCTTGTCTATCCCTACCACCCACATTCTTGCATCCACTCATCCCACCTCCTTGTTGGAAACTTGTTCCCACATCATCCTATTCATGAACAATTACTCTTCCCCGTAACCGTTAGCCATCTTATAACTAGCCAACGCTGAGCTACTTTTCTAATTATTCCCCCTATGTCTTCAACTACAATTCTTTATCTCCGTGAACGCATCTGAAGGGACATATGAAAACAAGATCAAATAAAAAAGACAGTAAGACAAATGATCATGATGACCTTAATGGACATGTCTACCTGGATTAAATATCAAAGGAAAACGAGCACATCTACAAGCAAGTGAAGAGACAGAGGAAGCACCAACAAAACTCAACAATTTTTGGATATTGTTATTTTATTCAGATGTATTCTATTTTTATTCATATATTGTGGGAAGTCCAATGATTTTCAGTTGTGACAAATTTTGTATAAATAGATATATTTTAGATTTATTGAAGAGTATGCTTCTTACCGAATGTAAAAGTGAAATTCTTTTGAGTATTCATACAAGTGCAAACATAGATTCTAAGTTTCGTTCAATTTGAGTTATGTGCTTCCTCTATGTTTCCATTTCTTTGAATTTCTTTTTGTAATTCTTGAAGAGAGAATGATTTCAATTTAGTACTACATCTACTGTGATCATATTATATCAGAAGTTCATTCAGTAACAACTTTTCCTCTGTTATTATTGTGAGTAAAACAAGACCCGTGATCTGTGTGAATTACTACATTTTTATCTCCTTTTCAAGGGTGCATCTTCTACTTTTCTTCTATTGAAAACAAGGTGAGTCTTATCTGTGATTGATACTTGAATTTGTTTAATGGTTTTGTGAATAATTTCTACATTATTTGACATTATAATTGCGAATCAGATAACGGGATACAACCTTTGTATTGTCTTATCATTAATTTCATTTAAAGATTATTTCTCAGAAAACTGAAGGTAGAAAAAACACTCATAAAAACATTTCTTTTAAAACCTTTGATGCCTGACATTATTCTTTCAGCCTTAGAATCAATCTTGGGACCAACATTTTCCATGCTTTTTCCCCAAAACATATTTTCCCATTTCCATTTTTTCTAAAAATGGTTTGCCCAAATTTTATAAATATTTTTTTTTACCTGAGAAATAACCTAAATTTTATAAAGTTTTATAAAATCCTTAGAAATTTGAATATTTTTACAAAAATATCACCAAACATTTTAATTTTTCATATTAAGGACTAATAAGATTCACCAAGGTTTTTATAGTTTGAGATAAATTTCCATCCTTAAAAGAATCTATGCAATAGATGTCCTCTAATGTTTACGTTGCTAGCGATTTCGACCTTGGACATATGTGTGTCCTTTACCACTTTACCTTGGATCATGCCTTAGGCTTGATTTATGAAGCCATTGCTCTGGTCGAGTCTTGAAGAAAAATGAGGTTCCTAAGGCTGCTCAATAGGCTTGTCATATGACCTCTTGTTCGGGACTAAGTTTAAGGTACTTTCAAACTATTTTCTTCACTGTTTTAGGATAGTTTTCTTTCTTTCCAAAACAACTAAAAAATCCAAACTTTTCCCAACTGTAAATATTCCTTAAGCTTATGATTGCATTCTCTTCTGGTGCCTCTTTGTGAAGGGTTTATGTAGGATAGTTTTGTTGTCTAAATTAGATTTTCACATAAATCAAAACATATAATACTCCTCTAGAATATTTAACAACTACTAAGTTGAAAGTACTAAGCAAACCATGATATATGAACACAAGTGTTTTTGGTCAACATTAACCTGGAAAAATCTCCATGGGGAAAACTAGTAAGAGAGATAGATATATTATGGAGATATGCAAGAAAATGCTACAAAAAGTAAATACACAAGGAACTTGATACAATACAAGATTATTTTCAAGCTTGCAATGGAGTCCCTTTATGTTAGCGCCCCTTACCACGCCCCTTTTCCTTGGTTTGTTCCCCTTTCCTTGGCCCTTGCGTCCCTTTCTGATTTTGTCTGCTAGTTTGGTGGAATGATCCCCTTGAAGATACACCATAGTCCTTAGCTCCCTTTGCCAACTCCCAAGTGCACCCTCACTAGCTTGTTGGATGTGCCCTCATCTCTTCTCAGGAATCACGCTCCAATACTCTACAAGTGCGCCCCTCTAGCATACAAGAACCTCTCCTCTCAAGATGCGCCCACAACCTCTACTAGCTTGCCTCATGATTTGCGCCCTTAGATTCTCACCAAGTACGCCCTCAAGGCTCATGCACCCTTCCTCTCCTCAAGAATTCTCCCAAGTCTCCTCCAAACCCTCACTTCCTCTCTTCCTCCTTCACTCAACTCTCTCAAGTGAACAATGAATCTCTTTTTCCCTCCTTTTCCTCCTTTACCCTAATCTCAAGGCTAACCTAGAAAACCAAGGGCCCATATTAGATCTAAGCCTTTCTCCAAAATGAATGGATGAGATTAGATCTCATAATTCACTTAAGTTTTCATAGTTAATTTTATGTTCATTAATTCACACTTAAGTGAAATCAATGTCACCTTATGAATTAAGTGAATAAAGTCACTTTAAACTTAAGTGAATAAATTCAAAGTGAAATTATAACATAAAGTACAAGAATGAGGGTTAAACTTTCCCCCTTTGTGTTTAGAGACTCATAAACACAAGGGACCACTTACCAAGGTACCCAAATTTGAACACTCCCTCTTACCGAGGAAAGTGTCACTCACTCCTCCAAACTTCTCCCTGAAGTTGACATCCTTTCCTCTTTGAAAAGACTCGGTGAGTAAGACTGCAACCTGCTCATCAAAAGTGGCCTATGAATCTAATATCCTCGTCATCGTATCCAAGTGGTACCCAAACCTCTTTGGTGCCCTGCTCTCTCTCATCAATCTCTGAAGCTCTCCAACATACTCCTTAGCCTCCTTCAGGGTGTCCTGAAACCATCTCGGTTTCCTCTTCTCTGAAGTAACTTCTCGTGGAGTAGTCTCTCCATACCCCTGAGTTTCATGCACATTTCTCTACAAAGTAGTCTACGACCCTGAATCACCTGCACCCACTGTCTTTATACTCATAAACTATGAACCCAAAACTATCTCGGGTGGACCAGTCATCCCTGAACTCGATGTACTCGACACCTGAGGTTGTGTCCCCTGGGAAGCATCACTCTGGAACTGTGGGATCTCCTCAAATCTATATCTCAACTAGAGATATCTCCTGAAATATCTACCCTCCTTAAATAATATATCTCTCCTCACCACCGATCTCCTTAGTGTTGGAATGTAGATCCGATAGGTCTTTGTGACATTTGAGTATCCAACTAGCATCCCTCTCGCTGTTGTGGGATCTAGATTTGTCCTCTTCTCCGAGGGGACATGAGAGAAGGTTGAGCACCCAAATATGTGTAGGAGCTCAACATCAGACCTACTCCGAATAAAGGCCCCCTCATAAGTCTTCCTCCCCAAAGATCTATAGGGTCTCATGTTCTGTAGATATACTATAGTACTACAAGCCTCTGCCCACAAGTAGAATGAAAATTCCTAATCATGCAACATACTCCTCGCTACAATAAATATGGCCATGTTATTCCTCTATGTAACCCCATTCTTATGAGGGTTGTAAGGAACACTCAACTTCCTTATGATACCCTGCTTGTTATATAACTCTACAAACTCTGTGGAGGTATACTCACCTCCATTATCCGACCATAAGACCTTGATTTTTCTTCTTGTCTGGTTCTCCACAAGATATTTGAACTCTTGGAACCTCTTGAAGACCTCACTCTTGGTCTTCAGGAAATAGATCCAGGTCTTCATGGATTGGTCATCAATGAAAGTAACATAGTACTTCCAACCACCCAAGGAAATTCGTGACATGGGACCACACACATCTGTGCATATCAAGTCTAATACCCCAGATGATCTACTGTCACTACTGGTAAAGAAAGTCTTGGTGTACTTACCAAGAGCACACCCTCTGCACACCTCCTGATGCTCAACGTTGAACTGTGGTATACATGTCATAATATCTCTCAACAATCACATATCTCCATTATGCAAATGAGCCATCCTCCGATGCCATAACTCACACAAATGGTTGTTTATATTTATACTCGTCAAAGCATACAAAGGTTAGAAAATCAATCTATACAGGTTCCCCTCTCACATCCCAATCAATTTTCTAGAAGTGACACTGGATCCCCCAGGGTGAATGAAGACCTTTGTCCCTTTGAATGACACCTCAAGTCCCCTAAGTGGATGAAATTGGAATAAGATTCTTCTTCAACCTTGGGACATACAAAACATCCTTTCACACCAAGGGTGGCATACACTCCCTCTTAAATGATATTGTGCCACGCCTGACCGCTCTAACAATGGTGTTGTCTCCAAGCACTATCTCCAAACTAATATCTAGATCTCTGAGATTAGTGAAGTGCACTCTCACACTTGACATGTGACTTGATGCTCCACTTTTAATATAACAGATGTTGGATGGCATCTCAACTGTTGAACAACAAACTATCAAGGAACACTCCCTCTCAAACTGAGAGGAAAACTCCTCCTCCTCTATTGTCGTTACAGTACCACCCCAATTCTTCTTCTTGTTGTTGGGACACTGTCCAGTATAGTTCCCCAACTAGTTACAGACAAAACATCTCACTTTTCTCATATCCATTTGCTGCTCACCTCCTCTCGGTTGCTGCTGCTTGGCCCCACCTTTGGGCCACTACTTGTTATTCTTATTGCCATTTTCCAAAAGAACAATATCACCCTTATCACCATCCTCAAACCACTGTTGACTAGAGGATTCAAAGCCAACTCTAAGCTCCTCCTGCACAAAGTCATCCGAGAGCCTCTCCCAACTAAGCATACTCTCTGAAACCACGATGCCTTGTACAAATATCTCCCATGGTTTGGAAAATCCATTTAAGGCTCTCCTCACCAACTATGAGGGATATAATATCTCAACAACTATTTGTTGGTAGCTTTGGAAACAATTTTGCAGTATTAGTAAATTTTTGAGGAAAAATCCTAAGTATAGGAAAAGTGCGAAGAAGAAGAAGGAAATCTAGAGAGAACGCAGTTGAGGAGCATCTAGGAGGAAAGTGAATAGAAGGAAGACAACACAAATACATAAGAATAAAGAAAGAAAATAAAGCATGACAAAAGGATGACAACCTGAAATTCCAGAAACAGAAGAACAATAGAAAAGCAACATGCAGATTGAAAAGCAAAAAAAATCCATCGAACAACCAGTTAACTGAGATGGCCATGCATTGTAATGGGATATTTTTGGGATGAATAGACTAGGGTTTTATCCCTATCTTTCTTTATAAATATGTAATGGGTTGGGATATTAGGGGTACAGTCTGGTTATGCTAGGTTAGGTTATGTTGTGTTATAATATGTTATGTTCTATTCGATATCGAGCTCCAGAGTTCTTGAGTGTAGCAATCGGTGGATGAGAGGAATGAATAAAGGAATGTTAAAGATATTTTACAAAATCTTGTGTTGCTTATATTTCTGTGTTTGATTATTAATACTATTTGCATGCATCGTAGAATAGATTCATACTATGGTTAAATATGGTGCAATGTTCATGAATGTGACAGTAACAAATCTATAAAGTAATCTAGAATATGCTGAGTATAGAAATTTGAATCATGAGTAAGTTAATAATCGAATAGAACATAGTTATGTGCACAACGTAATAGGGAAGAATGAACCAACTTTTTTCCTCCCATTCCCTTACTATTGTAGAATCCCGGTTCTCTCAGACCCAATAGATACCTTGGGTGACACTTCATCTATGCAAGTAGTTGACACCGAAAGGGCTGGTGTTTGGTGGGTTTTGTTGGTCGTAGATAAACCAAACCTTGGGTCTTACAACCTATGCACAGTAGCACCAAAAAATGGTTCTATTGTCAGGATCAAGACTTGTGATTAAGGGGATGTTTTGTAGGCCGGCTAAGAACAAGATCTCAAAATGGTTGGAAAGGAAGGAAAGATAGTTTGCGTGAAAAGAGAACATAAACCCTCAGATGAGTGACAAGTAATGGCTGCAAAAGTATGTGTTCACAGAGATGCATGAAATTTTCTTTGGTGAATTTCCAATTATTCTGACGGAGTGGCTAGAAATATTAGTGGAGAAAATTGGAAGTTACAACATTCCGACACCGAGGAATTGGACTCATGAATTGGTAAGACAACTGAATTTTGTAAGCAAGCCAACTACTCAGGCAATTGATTTTTGGTTGGATAGCATACTAGGAGGTTATGTTATATAGTTTGCAGTATATTGTATTCAATCATACAGTGTCGTAGAAATGGATTTTTTCAAAGGTCCATGTGGGAGGTTCTTGAAATTATTAGGTACGTGGATAAAAATTCTATTGTGTGAAAACCACACGATGATAATGGAATCCGACTGCTAATGGGTTCACACACATAGGGAAACTAGGGGATGATAGGAGGATCATCTGAAAGCATGAATATGAAAGAGACAGGGAGGGACTGAGGATGCAAGAAGAAGATATACCAGAGGAAGAATANCACACACATAGGGAAACTAGGGGATGATAGGAGGATCATCTGAAAGCATGAATATGAAAGAGATAGGGAGGGACTGAGGATGCAAGAAGAAGATATACCAGAGGAAGAATATGAGTTTGAAGAGTTGCGCAGAGGAAGAAGGTATAAGAGGAAAAAGACTGGGACTGAGAAAGGAGAGTTGTGAAGTGAGCTAGAGGGGAGAGAACCTTGCACACTAGTCTGAATCGTGGAGGTACCATACATAGGTGGAGAAGAAGATGAGTTTCAGTCCATTCTAATAATTTAAGAACCAATAATTCCTACTCATACGGGATCTTGTGTGGAATCCACGACCTTGTGTGCATCACCACAATAAAAAACAAAGGTTGAAGATTTGTCAAAAGAAATTGTAGTTATCCCAGGAGGACTGAGTAGTAGCAGTTAGAGTAGTGGAATTAGTGCAGAAAGTCAAAATTGGAGTCAACCAACATCACCAAGAGGAAGAACTACACAAAGTAGAATGGTCGGGGTAGACAATACTCTTAGGCTTCTTGAGTTCTAAGGAATTGGGTCAGAGGACTCAGAACGACACTTGTTTGTCTGTGAGACGGTTTGGGCTACAAATAATGCATAAGATGAAGTTGTGAAGATTTCACAATTAGTGACAAAATTTAGAGGTCATGCATTAGTATGGTATATGAATCTACAAAGCACCACACCTACATGACATGCCATGACTTTGGCAGAGATTAAGCAAGCACTTCTAAAGGATTTCAAGAAGCCAAATTCAGAGTCACAGCACATCACATAATTGAAGGAGATCTAACAGGTACAAACAAAGTTGGTATGGGATTACGACCAAAGATTTAAGGATTTGATGGGTAGATTGACTTTCTAGATTCCATATCAACAACACCAAGAATGGTTTATTGCAGGGCTTCTTCCACACATTCGCAAACCATTGATCCAACAGAAGGTTGCATCGTAGCCTGAGGCACTAGAAATTGTGATGAAAATGGAGTCATATCCAGTGGGAGACAGTGGAGGGATGGTGCAAGTTCAGATCCATTTGGATACATTGACAATTCAACTAGTAGAACTGACAAAGGGAAAGGAGAAATGAGAGCAAGTATGGTGTACAAAATGTAGGAATGAAGGCCACCACAAGGACAAATGCCAAAAATTCGTGCAGTATTTGGTGATGGGAGCGTCGAATCCCTTATCGGGAGGAGGATACTACGAGATATGTAAGAAGTGGGGCCATCAACCAAATGAGTGTCCAATACTAAAAAAGTATCAGAGTACGCCAAATAACTTATTTTGCAATTTTTGCAAGTCTGTAGGACACAAAGAGAAGGATTGTCGCGTGTTCAAATTAATGAGGGAGAACACATAAGATATGTACATGATATGGGAAGAGAATGCTGTAGAAGAAGTGGGGGGTCCGCAATACAAAAATCAACGAGGGTTCAATCAATGGAACAAAAGAAACTTTGGTAGAGGTCGAGGTAGAGGGAATTTTTGTAGAGGAGGAAGATGACCGATTATATATTATAACTGTAATCAACCTGGACACTTGGCCTGCAAATGACATAATCCATGTATGACATGCACATATTGCAGAGCACTGGATCACTCAACTGAATATTGTACCCAAGTAGTTGCAAACTAGTAGGCTAGACAAAACTAGAACTAGAATCCAAATCAAAATGTGCAGAAGATATCGGCCAAAAGATGCAATGAAGGACCAAAAGTAGCAGTAGTTACGTGGGGAGGAGCTAGGATAGGGACTAATAATATAGATGAAGGAAAGTAGATTGAACAATGGGTAAGGAATTTAGTAGGGCCTATTCCAGCCTTTTATCCTCAACAAGAAAAGGATACATAACAGAGAGTAAGAAAAGAAGTACTCGGAGTGGATTGTGGAGCATCAACATCAACTGTGTCTCGTGTAGAAGATCACGCTATGCCAGAGAAACCAACTGGGAAGGTAAGCACACTAACATAATTCTTGAGAATTTGTGTAGAGATAATAAAATATGAAACCGTGTTGAGTACATTACATGACATGATTGATTAGTGTACAAGAGGAAGGGAAACTCATGTCGTGCAAAGGATGGTAAATTAGGTACTGCGCAAGAAGAGAACCAATGAAGAATTCAGATTCAGTGCGCATATTGGAGAGTATGATGTGGATAATGTTATCTTGGACTTAGGGTCAGACATGAATATGTTACCTAAGAATACATGGGAGTTGATGGGAAAAACCAAGTTAGTATGGTCTCATGTTTAGCTAAGGCTCATGAATCAGAACAAAATAGTTCTAATTAGTCATTTGACATGAGTACCTGTGAACATAGATGGGGTGCACAACATGGAAAACTTTGAGTTTATTGAGATCATGGACGAAATTCAACCATATCCAACACTGATGGGACTGGAATGTGATTTTAATAACCAAGAGATCATCAACTTGAAGAGGAGGGAGATGATATTTGAAGTTGGAGATTTGAAAGTTACTGCACCCTTAGACCCATTAGAAGGAAAGCGATACATAGAACCAACAAGAGGGAACAACATTGGCAATTTATATAACATGATTGTGTGGATGGAGGATTATGTCAATTCGACAACGAATGGTGCACTGAGTTGGTGAAGTATCAGTTCATGTGCATTAGATTCTGAAGAAGTTCTAGAGCATTGGCAACAAAGAATGCATGAAGTTTCAATTAGATGATGTGGGCGCATCACTTGATCCTTGCGCTGGATTGGAATAGAGATCTGTGACCCACCCATGTTTGATGGATTAAATAATATAAGTATGTTTATAAACGAATTTGAGTTGTAGGTACCTGAACATAAAAAGGTTGTTAGCACTAGATGTTGTATTAAAAGAGACTTCAACAAGATGGTGGGTTGCACACAGAGAGGGAATGAAATATTGGTCACGGTGCAACAGACTACTACAACTAAGGTTTGGCATTGAGGAAGAAAAAATTACACATAAGTATATAGGGGAGAGTGATCCAACGGGTTGTGTGGAATAGTGCAGGGCTTTATGGAGTTCAGTACTAGAAACATAGTGGATGCACATATTTATAAACACACTGGATGCAATTATGAAGAATTGGTATTTAGAATTGGAAATACGGAGGGAGATAGTGAGATGGGAAGAATTGGTTCAAATATTTAGAATCATGTTTACATTTGAACATGAATATCCATCAATAGATGAAATGCTACAAGCGATTCGAAAGAAGTCTTCTCGAAAGAAGAGATGATAGAGGTGGTACAAATATGCAGTGCACATAGAGCCAAGATGATTGTCCGTGAGCTACTGGAGTTCTATAATGTAGCTAAGGAGAAGTATGATGAAGAGGATCCCAGGAAGGTACAAGTACTTGATATAGAAGGAGAACGAGCCATAAAAGGGCCAAAGCTCGAATCCGCCACATATAAACAACCCATAAAGACACAAAAGGTAAACATTGGGACGACAAATAATCCCAAGTTTGCATAGATAGAAGATTATTGGAGCAATGAGACAATCGAGAAGATTGCAGATTTATTACGAGAATACGAGGACCTATTCCCAATGAAATTTTCAGATATGAAGGGAATAACAAGAGACTTATGTGAGATGGAGATCCCAATGAAACTAGGAGCTAAGCCAGTGAGCCATAGGCCTTATAGGTTAAATCCAAGGTACAAGGAGAAGGTAAAGGATGAAATAGATAGGATGTTGGACACATGAATCATCGAACCAGTGGAATAATCTGAGTGCATTTTCCCAATGGTGGTTAAGGACAAGAAGACAGGAGGAATCATGATCTGTGTGGATCTACGGAAGCTAAATGACGTGTGCTTATATGACCCATTCCCAACACCATTTACAGACGAGGTACTAGAGAACGTAGGAGGCCAAGAAACTTATTCGTTCATAGATGGATTGTAAGGGTACCATAAGATAATAATTGTGTAGGAGGATCAACACAAGACCAGTACTTTTGCGATGGGATGGGGGAGTTATCAGTATACAATTATGCCCTTTGGATTGAAGAATGTCCCTGTGGTGTTTTCCAGGGTAGTGGTTGCAACGTTCAAGAAGTTCATCCATAAGTTCCTAGAAGTCTACTTGGATGATTGGATGGTTTTCAATCTATTGAAGGATCATATAGAAGTTCTTAGGATTATGTTGGATCGGTACAGGTAGTGTCATATTTCATCGAACTTGAAGAAGTGTATTTTTTGTGCACCGTTTGGAATTATGTTGGGACATATAGTGTGCAAATAGGGACTATTAGTAGATACGACTAAGATCACAGTAATTATGGAGTTAGAACCACCTACATCAGTCAGAAAACTGAGATAAACATTGGGACATACAGGTTATTACAAGAAATTTACCAAGGGATATGTGCATATCACAACACCGATGGAAACGTTACTAAAGAAGGAAGCGATGTTTCAATGGAATGAAGATTGTCAGAAGGGGTTGGACACCCTGAAACATAAACTCGTAACCACACTGATTTTAATTTTTCCAGATTAGAATAAGGAGTTCCATTTACACGTAGATGCATCATCCATAGCGTTGGGTGTAGTACTATCCCAACCATGGAAAAGAGATATATATCACCCAATTGATTTTGCAAGAAAGAAGTTGTCTATAGCAGAGAAGAACTATACAACCACAGAATGGGAAGGATTGGAAATGGTCTATGCACTACAAAAATTTAGGCATTATCTATTGGGATATCACTTTAAGATGTATACAAACCATTCCGCATTAAAGTACTTAGTCAACAAGCCAATGTTTGGGGGTAGAATATGCAAGTGGCTATTATTATTTCAGGAATTTGACTTTAAGGTTGTAGTGAAACTAGGGAAGCTGAATATAGGACCAGATCGTCTATCGCACATATTGTTAGGAGAAGATGCAGGCAATTTAGATGACAACTTCCCAGATGCACAGTTATTTTCAATAAGGATGGTGGATGATTACTTCTTGGACATCGTACAATTTCTAAGCACATGCATGGATCCATCTAAGATGACTTTAGCGAAGAAGAAACAATTGGTAGTGAAAGCAACGTATTATCACTTGATTGCAAAGAATTTATATAAGATGGGTGCATATGGAATACTGAGATGTTGTGTGCTGGAGCACGAAAGGTCGATGATACTTGAAGAATCACATGATGGAATTGTTGGAGGACATTATGCAAGGAGAACAACTGCACAAAATATTTTGTGTGTAGGGCTTTGGTGGCCTACACTTCACAAAGTTGTGAAGGAGTATTGTCAGTCATGCAATGTATGCCAAAGAGTGGGAAAACCATCTAGAAGGGATGAAATGCCTTTTAATCCACATGTTACATTGCAAGCATTTGAGAAATGGGCCATAGACTTTGTAGGGCCAATCAACCCAGAAGAAAGAAGATTAGGGGCTAGATACATCATTGTGACTAACCCCTCCGTTACGACAACATGCGATACATGACAAGTACAATATATATATATATATATATATATATTGAACGCAAGGCAAGTAATGTCAAAAATACACTCAAGCATCGCAACTCGACGACGAACACAACACATACAATCATGCAACATACAAACATAATGAACTAGTATACTAGCACATCATGCAACTTAAGCAACATACAAACATTCAATCAGGAAAGAATAAAAATTACTACCCGCTCATCCTACCCTGCAATGGTTAGGACCTCCAGGACACATAAGCAATGCTCAAGGCTAGGTTCCCATCGATTTTGACCATTTAAGGTCTCAAGGCTGGCGATTGTTCTGAGGAACAAGGAGGTGTCTACATCCCACCTGACACAAACAAGATCAAGCTGACTAAACTAACTGAAAACCTCAAGATCAGACAAATGCAACCAACATCAACGACACATGTAACTAGAACCTTCATGACCAGTGATAAACAATCACATTAAAACGTTACATAACAATTTATAAAACATCAATTAGAATAAAAAACATCACCCTCATCGGGAAGCGCGTGACCCAAATCCATGTATCATATGTGCTTATCGATCTATGCATGCAATGATTCTATCTTAAGTAATCTTGTCGCCACATTGCGAAAAGTCCACAAGCAACCCAAGCGCAAACATAAAAATTCTAAACCTTTAAACAAGACACAATCCAACGCACCAAGGTACCGACTTAATCTGTCAACATTTTATGAAAATTATAAACAAACACTCAATCAACGAGCTAAACGAGGTGCAAGGTGACTACATTCAACCATTTAATTTGCGCAACAACTAGTTAGACTCTTGTTTCCTTACGAGGAAATTCATGTGGTTTAGTGTGCTTGTGCAAGGACCTAGAAGTAACTCTTTAATACTTATACCATGAGAGACTAAACATAGTACCTAGCGGCCTCACAAACTCAAACAACATAAACCAACATTTAAGTATCATTTATACCCTTTCAGTCCAAATGGGTTTTATTAATCAAATAAATTCAACTATTATTTTTCTTACTTCTCCATATCAATATTAAAATAAGAAACCATAACCTTAAAAGAAAAAAATTCTATCTAATTTATAAGTTAATAAAAATTTCAGACTAGAATAAAATATCTTCTAAATACAAACAATTCACCACAAATCGACATACAAGATTTCATTGATATTAAACAATTGTATTTATTATATTATTTTAATTCATTAATTCATTACTTACATAAAGCAAAGTAAGTTTAACCTGGAAGTTCCTGTCCTCCTAACCTACAACGCCAATAAAAACTTGTTTTCACTCAAGTAAGGAAAATACCAAAAAATGATAGTGCCATGTATTGCTATACAATACACTCTGTTGTTAATTGTGTTCTGCTAAAATTCTGGCGCGGAAATTGCATGCAAAAATAAATAAATAGATATTTTGATTACATGAAGAATTCAAAGGCATTAAAAGGTGTAGGGCGACTGCAAGGGAGCTGCACATCTAGCGAAATCCTAGTCTGATTTGAAAAAATGTGTCCGACATTTAAGTTGAGTGTGAGGCAATTAAGGCCCTGAAAATGAAGCAAGTAAGGTCAGTAAGCTGAGCTAGAAGGGCATTTTCTTCAAGAGCCACAAGACCATTATCCGTCTCTCTACTCAAACTTGTGTTGGGCTTCAAACCTAATCTCCAAGTCATATCGTGATCAAGTACCAAGTCAACTCTCGAACCATGCAGCTCCACCAAATGTCAGATAATCACCGATATCAAGTGCCAAGACATGCATTGGGTGCCAAGGGAAAGCTCACAAGCTGCAATAAGTGCTCAACATGTCTCTCTGCATAAATTGATCAGAAATTAATAAGACTAGGGTAGTGACCCACAGTCAGCCTGGCTTTGAGGGATAAAATACGTAGTGATTAAGGAGGGTGGAGTCTACAGGATGAAAAAGTTGCATGCAAGCATAACCACCAATGTACACGATGCGAGGGAGCCGTGCTCAGGAAAACGCCTATCTTTTTCTCTCTACTAAAAGGATTGTCTACTGATCACATTTTACCCAGATTGATTGATTGTTTGTTTTGTGGTCACCTCTCTCGCTCGACTTTTCTTTCAACCTTTACTGTCAGGGCCGACTTTATTTTATTTTACAGCTGGAAAATGCTTTCCCTGACAAACAGAAGTTTGTAAAGGGGTGTTCATACTTACACGGTGGAACCTTCATGGACACTACAATGAAAGTTCATAAAAACTTGGCAATGAAGTGCTCGGGAAAAACATAATCAACACTAAGTTAAATTATAAAAGGGTTTCCAAACTGAGAGATCCAAATATTCGTCCATTTCCCCAAACTAATTGATATATCTAGCTTTGGATCTTTATCCAATGAGTTGAACTGGTGCACACAAAACAAGTGCACAATTTATGTCTCTCTCACAAAGAATTCAATGTATGTATGAAAGAGTCAATTCCTCTTCCAATAAGTGTGAGAAACAAGGTTATCACTAAATGTATATATGTATGCCCAAAAAGAGCATTTACAATAGTTCAATCTAAAAAAGGGATGTGTTATAAGGTATATGTCTCCAAAGTGTTCCTCAAGTGGTTGA